>JAZGTI010002704.1:0-34826 GCA_036877585.1 Botia kubotai | reverse complement strand
CCGGGCTGCAAAGCTTGCAGTATCTCTACCTGGAATACAACATTATTAAAGAGATTTTACCCCTCACATTCAACTCGCTCCACAATCTGCAGCTATTGTTTCTTAATAATAACCTGCTGAGATCCCTCCCCGACAATGTGTTTGGAGGAACCATGCTGACACGGCTTAATCTCAGAAACAATCATTTTTCACAGCTCCCCGTGCGCGGCGTGTTGGATCAGCTCTCCGCGTTTATTCAGATCGACCTGCAGGAGAATCCGTGGGACTGCACCTGTGATATCGTGGAGCTGAAGAACTGGATGGAGCTGTCCAGCACCAGCGTGGTGGTGAACGAGATCACGTGCGATTCGCCGTCCAAGCACGCGGGCAGGCTTTTGCGCTCCCTTCGAAACGACGCCATCTGCCCCGAAATCGATGAGGTCCCTGTGACTAAAGCCCCCACCGTAGTGAGCTCGAGTACCGAAGTGACCCCTTCCCCGGCCGTAACTCCCACGGACAGAATATCCGAGATGCCCCCGGAGGTGCCCTTGTCCGTTCTCATCTTGGGCCTGCTCGTTGTGTTTATTCTGTCCGTGTGCTTCGGGGCGGGATTGTTCGTGTTCGTCCTCAAACGGCGCAAGGGTGTCGAGAGCGTCCCCTCGGGCGCCAATAACAATTTGGACTTGAACTCCTTCCAAGTGCAGTACGGGTCTTACAACGCAGATGCCAGCGCGGACAAAACCGAGAATCACGTGTACAACTACATCCCTCCGCCCGTGGGCCAGATGTGTCAGAATCCCATTTACATGCAGAAGGAGAGCGAGCAGGTGGCCTATTACCGGAACCTGAAGGAGATGAGCTTTAGCACTCTTGAGCCCAAGAAAGAGGAACTCGATCGCAGCCCGGCGTTCACTATAAGCACAGTTGAGTTTATCGATAAGCAGCCGAGCGCCAACCGCGAACCGGAGCTGCTTTACCAGAACATTGTGGAGAGAGCGAAAGATCTGCCGCAGTCCGGGCCGCTCAGCTACAACTTTTGCACTTTACCCAAAAAATCCTTCATTCCACCATACGAGAGCACCCGACGACATAACCAGGATCGATTAAACAAAACGGTTCTCTACGGGACCCCGAGAAAATACGCCGCGCAGTCCAAAAACGAGCACCCTTTGCTACCCAACAAGCTTAAAACCGAGCCGGACTACCTCGAAGTTCTGGAGAAACAAACTGCGATGAGTCAGTTGTAGGATGGAGACCCTGTAGGCCCGTTTCATCTGTGTATCCCACCACAAAAACAGTATAAACGTCACACACCCGAGCCTTCCGTCTTCTGTTAGAGGCTGTAAACATCCCGCAACTGAAAGATATATTATTTTCTCCGAGGTTTAAATTATTTCTTCTACTTGAAACATCCAGACTGTAGCAGTTGTTGCAAGAATATGTATAGCTTACAGCTTCATGCTTTTTTGTAATATGAAGTATATTTTCTCTCAGATCACAGGGTTGTATGACATTCCTGTAGAATATGGTGGACGTGGCGAGTGTAACACAAATCCCCGGTTCCAAAAGTGCCTTTGCACTTAAATAATTTTATCTCTGCTTTCTGCTAATGGAAATTTTTATAAGTGCTGTATTTTAAGACTCTTTATGTAAAATAGAATTATTTGTCCATTGCATTAAACGGAAACAGTAAACCGGTTCTCTGTTGTTGGGTAGAATACTGTTTGTTTATTATGTTGCGACGTGTGCTGGAAATCAGGTAGTTCAGAATTATTTACCTAAAACTGAATAAGTGAAAAATGCTGAAATCAGATTTGCTTCACTCGATGATGGATGCGATTGAGCAATGCAGCACGTCTGATCTCCTGTAATGACAACGTGTGTGTGTGTGTGTGTGTGTGTGTTCATGCGCGCGTGTGTGTGTTCATGCGTGTGTGTTTATGCGTGTGTGTTTAGGCCCGTCTGACAGTCTGTACTGTGTGATACATCATTGTACTTGAAGGCACATAAAGCGGATAAATGCAGCGTATGAAGGACAATTGCTGCGGAAATATTTGTCTACACACGTGCGCATTCAGACGTGGTTACTGAGTACCTGATGTGTGACATTAGATCTTTCCACTTGACTCTTGAATATACTGGAAATCCCGGTCGCTGTCCAAGGTGCTAATGATGTTTGCTTTGGTGGATGGCGCCATGCTGATATCTGACTGCTGAATTTATACACTAATCCAAAAATGTGTTACTTGAATTTCTTTCAAGATTTATAAAATGCCGCAACGACGTACTTTCTCTATAATTAAGACGATCTTTATGAATTCCTGTCATCCCAGAAGTCTGATTAATATTTTTATCGATTGCTTAATTTTTAAGTTGATTGGCTTGTTAGTTTTTCTAATTTTAAATAAGATCAGATGCCGTTATTGACTGCACAAAACTCTGTAATCATTTTATGTATTTATTTTTTACATTTCATTCATAATTAATTACCTTGTTAAAAATGTTTGCAACCGATCTGAGCGGCTCGAGTTTAAAGTGAGGCAAATATTTCCCCCTATGGGCACAAAAAAGAGCGCAGTAGCTACAGCGCTTGATGTGAGAGAATGTTTTTCATCCAGTTTAAAACAGAGCACAATGAGACTCTGTGTAGCTGTTTCCTGGCGTGCTGCACATGCCCTGCACATCAATGAGGGGTCTGGCCAGCAACACACGCGCTGTTTAAATGGAGACGTCATGACTTGATTCGAAATAAACTGAGCTGTAACCGGTTTATGCAGAATGAGAGTGAGGACGCTCGCTGATGCAGATTCCCTCATTTCAAATGACAAATACAGATCATTTCAGTTTGTTTTATGTGCCTTTTGCTGTTTTTTATTTTTTTATTTTAAGTTTTGTCTGTATGCATATGAGCACATCAAACATTTATCACATATACAGTTAGTTCTAGTTTAATTTATTTGTTTGTTTGATTTTTTTGTATTCCATGTGTGTATTTATGCCAGTTTATATGAAACATCAAATTCACAAGTCTGGGAAGTGTGCAATCTGTATTTCAGGTTTCAAGAATACATTACAATCATATAATATTCCAGAGAGGTATGATAACTTCCTTATTGCTGTGGTGATATTGGGACAGAGAGGTACTGGCTTATTGAGGAGAGAGTTTTGGAGACCCAGAGCTCCAGCAGTGCTGCGGTACTTTTATGCCACTAGTAATGAATTATGTCAAGCTGTTTGAATGTCGCTGGCTCCAGATTCAAATCAATGGAAGTGATACTGGATGTGTGCTGCCCGGGCACGTCTTCAAGCCTTTCTGACTCACTTCAGCTCTGCTTATAGGTGGCTTCCAACTTCTCTCAAATAAATCATTATCTCCGCCTTTTGCATTTCTGGTTTGTGAGTAGGTGACTTCTGGAAAGAGCAAGAGATTTTTTGTGGCACTGAACTGTAATGATGTATTCATGATGGGTGTACCTCTGACTCTCTGAGTCAGTATCCTGATCTCCAGAGTAACTGCTCAGCCTGAACTGGATATTAAGCTTTCTGATCGTAATAATAGAGGCCAAGATCATTTAATACCTTAAAAATCACATGATCCAGTTGTTCAGTCTGGCTGAGCCTTTATCATGTTTTAAATGAGGAAAGACAAGGCCTGCGGTTGTATTTTTATATAATGCATTCTTGAATGACAAGATATGTAGCTGTGCAATGTGACACTGATCCTGTTCTTGCACTTATAAGAAGGTAAAGCACAGGAACGCTGCACTGAGATCATAGATGGACCTACAGTATCAGTGTTTCAGCTGGATCCATCAGGTCATACTGTATGACTCTGTAAGTTCAGTGAGGGAAACAGTGTGAGAGTCGTCACTCAAGAGTGCTCACAGAGATCTGGAGAGCTGCAATCAAACAAAGTGATAGTAGAGCAGGTCATGATATCAGGAGAGCGCTGCTGTGTGCCAGAGAAAGATGCTCCTCTTCACTGCCTGACTAAACATGTTTCACACCAGTTCATGGGTAACAATAAAAGTAACACTGATTATTTTATATTATTATTTTAATGTTTTATTATTTTAATTTTATTTTACTTTTAGGTTTTAATTTTTTTATACAGGTGCTTGGTTTCATTTTGTACCATTCATTGATGCACATTATTGCAAAACCAAATGGGTCTTTGTAACCCTTCATCAGTGTAATGATGAAGTGTAATGACTTGATCCCCCGCTAAAATGGCTTTTCATTTTTGCTTCCACGCCTTCTAAGAGTAAACTTCTTAAAGAAAAAATGACCCTATTTATTTCTTAATATAGGTTCTTGGTCTTACTGCAGATGATTGGTTGTTGCATGCTGTTCATAGTCTTTCATCGTCATATTTTAACCTTCATATTTCTGATGACATCTTAAAGTAAAAATGGATTGCGAGAAACGTTTCAGTTTGACTTTCAGGTTAAATGTGAAACAATGCAAAATAATTCTGTTCTAAAATGTTTCAGCAGAATGTTACAAATGTCGGTCAGATGTCGAGAAGGCAAACGGAAATATCTGAGGGCTAAACGTGACATTACCAGCAAAGTTACCCCCGTACAACAAACAAGCTCTCGGTGGAATGTAAATCTTGTGTGCTTGTTTTGTGTGCAAACAGCAGGAGTGTGTGTGTGATTGTCTGGATTTAGGGGTGAGATCTTTGTGTGCAGTCTTTCTTCTGCTGCGTCTGTTTGATGAATAATGTATTTGTTTCATGGCCGTGTAATCATTTAGGCATTAATGATGAGCTGCGCTGGAAGCTGACAGGATGTTTCGCGCGACTGTCACAGTACGAACTGCCTCAAAGCGCCTGACAATTGCCAGGGCGTTTCTTGAGAAACAACTGCAAAACCCTATATATCTATAGCAGGAGCGAGCGCGGTGCCATTTGTTAAAAGTGCACTTCTGTAATTCTCAAAGAAAAGGACTACGAATTTGATCCCCATATACAACCATTGTAAACCGTGTTGAACCCTGTGTGTCTGTATTTAAGTTAAACAGGGAGAACACAGAAGCAGTGCTATGGCACAAACACACGTTATGACGTCCATACAAACACATCTCTATTCCAGCTCTCTATAGGATAACCTTTGTAAATGTCCCGCCAGATCTGACCTCGTGTCCGTGAGCTTTAAAGAGCAAAGCAGAGAGAGTCTATCAGAAGAAAACAATGGGGAAAAACCATGAAATTGAAGCGGTTCACAGAGAGTGCAGGCAGTAATGGAGATGTGAATATACCTCAAACATAAGAACTGACCCTTAATGTCCAGAAATATAGATGGACAGTGTGATGGCTCGTGTCTTTAACTGCATCCAATATACACATGATGTTATGATGGCTTCCACTTAAATAATAACCATAAACTTTGATCACTACAGTCATTATTTTCCACTCAGGGTTTACAGAAGCATCATCAGCTGGAATATAAGAAATGAATTTATAGGCTCGTGTAGCAGGGAAAAGCAAGTAGCATCAGACTGTTCTCTTGGGGTCTGAACATATAAACTGAAGCACAATGGTTCATTCATTGCTGTCTCATGCATGTTCTTTTGTTGGAATGCGGTGTGGAGACAGAGCACAGCATGGAAAAGACCTTATTTTAACTCTGTGGAATGCACTAATGCATAAACACAGCAAGATGTGAGAAAATCGGCCCATCTTTTAAATGAGGATCTAGGCCTCTTTCACACATAACCGGCTTAATGGTGTATTAAAACTATGGGCTTAAACTCATTGTTAAACACGTTCATTGATTTCCACAGGGGTAATGGTCACTGCAATTTGCTCCCATACGTGTTTTGACAGAGACGGATCCAGATGCTATGTGCTCCAGTATCCAACTGGTAGAGCGGGGCGCCAGCAACATCAAGGTCATGGGTTCGATTCCCAGGGATTCCCATGTATAGCTTGTTTGCACTGTAAGTTGTTGTGGATAAAAGCACCTGTCAGATGCATAAGGAAAAGTCACAGCAGTACGAGCATGTTGGAACGTCAGGTGGTGATGTTACAAAGATTAAAGCTCTTGTGATGCGTTTGGTAGATTTTCTTGCTTGTAATTCTCAGAGCCAACATCCATCACTGCTGGAAAATCATGATTGTGCTCGCGTTCTAAAATCTGGGTTTACTTCTCTAATGCTGTCAGAGGAAAATCTTAGTCCTACATGTCAGCTAAATGTCGACACAGATCTACGCTGAATAAAAGAAAAGCAATGCTGACGTCGTTTAAAGCAAGTTTTGAATGCGCGGAAAATGCAGTTGCCTGCAGGAAGCTTCGGAAAAAATCCCTGTTTTTGGCAGTGAATAGAGTTTTTGAAGTACAGCTGCTTCTGCAAGTACGTTTTGAAACAGTAAATTGAAACATCTGGAGCTTTTGCAAGGATTCAAATTCTATATACCGTCACTTCAGTCAGTTTCTTCAAGCTGCGGTTTGAGAGCCAGAAGTAGCTAATGTTGACGGGCTGCTAGTTGCCTGCGGTACAAAATGCATTAAGACTTTAGTCAATTAAACATTTGAGGAATTGCTTTTTAATATTAGCTTTGCACGGCCCTGAGGTTTAATTCATATTTGAATGTCAGAGTGCCGGAAAGGTTCCTGTATGGGAGTGAATACAAACATTGATCTATTTAGTAAAAGTGTTGCGTGTATTTCAGTATTAAAGAGGTTTCAAGAAAAACATCTTTGAGCTTCTTCTGATTGCCTGAGAGCATTTCATTTTCATACTGAGCTGCAAAAAGTGAAAGTAATATCTGTCACAAAAGCATAAAAATGATGTCAGAATTCCAGCCAGTCCTGATGCGCACACACGACTCATCACTTCGGGGGAATGTTTATTTTGGGCTGTTCGTCCGTCCAACATAATTCGCCTCTGTCTGCTTCCGTCTGCATGCAGGCCAGTGCAGAAAGCTTGGTGACATCAGTCCGTCCATGTTAATCAGTCTCTCCCTCCCAGAGGAGCCAGCAGTCAGAGCTGATGGTTGAGATTTCACGAAGATCGATATGTGACCGGGCTGAAGACGTCTGTGTCAAAATGCTAGTCAGTGGAGTGCGGCTGGCCACTGTGCCCTGGAGGACACATTAGAACCGGCAGCATCTCTGCTCTGGCGTCTCCTTCCAGGACATGTATTAAAAGTCACACGAGGGGAGAGTAAGTCTTCCTTTTGTTCTTTTATAGCGCTCTCGTCTGCTTTCTCTAGACACCACGGCCATAGTCATTTGTCTGTTTAGGGTCGGTCAGATAAAGACTAGACTGTCATTTTCCCTAAATGGTAAATCATGAGCTAATGTGTTTTCAATGAGAGACTGTTTTATTGCAGCAGGCTGGCCAGTGAACGCTTGAGAGATGACATCAATCCACATTCTGAAGTGATGTGAGCATTACTGTGAGTTCTTCATGTGATGTATTTGTCTCATGCCACACGCTCATTTCATACTTAAGTGCACATACAGCACATCTGTGACTCAATACACGTGTGAGGAATTAAACAAACACAATTGAAATGCATTAGTCTGGAAGATGTACATCAGAGTGTAACTACTTATTTATGGTGTGTTTAAAGCCCAGCCGCTTTTTAAAATACACCAGTCTTTTCAATAACAAGCTTCTCAATGCAATTATATAACAATGGCAAAACACCATATGACTGTTTTTGTAATGTATTATGCAGCTTTACAGCTGAATGAACTGATGTGAATTATACAATATCTTTGTATTTGTTAGTTTCTCCTTTTGGTTTAATCACAGCTTGAATTGGCATGAACTCCACAGGTTACTGTAAAACCTGATGATCAGTTTGATTTTGGCATGATTTGATCCTGTGCTTAATAAAAGCGACATGGTTGATTAATGTATCAATGAATGTATAAATGTATCAAAACTGTTAATATTTCTTAAATATTAGTTTTTAAATTAATATTACTTTTACTTATAATGTTTATTTTATCATGACTGTGGTTTAAGCAGAGATTCTATAAGGATATTATATGATGGCAACATCAGAGATAGAGCAACAGTCATATTGAAAGACGTGTCCATAAAACGACACGGATGTCTTTGAGTGGCTACACGACAGTTACTCATCGTTTGTGAATACCATGGAAATGAGTGACTTATAGTGCCATGATCTAAATTTCTGCTTTCACACATTTATCTATTGTATTTTGCTTATAAACCAGACATTTTACTGGAAACAAGTATTACCCTCTCCAAAATGTCTATTTCACTGTAAACATGTTAAAGGTTAGCATAAATGTTAATTCATTCATGAATAATGTGTTTGCTCATAAAAGCAGTTTATTCAGTAAACTGGAGCATCTCCACTGTTTTCATCAATTAAAAAGGGCTTCTCCTCTTTTGGCATTGTAGTGCCACATTACGCTTTGTTTTTCTAACCTTACCGGCTCCCCCTAGAGGATGGGAGAGGTTTGACTCATTTAAATGTTGAATAGCATGTAGAGTTTCTACAGTTTCTAAACAGCAGTCAGTGATTTACAGACAGAACACACATGATGACATACCACTGCAAAAAGACACACACTCTTTAAAAAAACTGATACAGCACACAGCTATGAAGACGTACATCTGCATGTACTTTATAATATACAGAATAAGCCAGAGCTGCGAAAGTGTTGCATTAAAGATTGAGGTCATTTGTCAGGTAGACGGAATCATCTGTCCAACCGCTGATGTGTCTGCAGCTAAAGCCTCTTATTTCATGCTCTCTTACAGCCACACTGCTGCAAAACAAATGACCAGAGCAGTGGCTGAATGTTAAGAGGATTGAAGGTGGTTTTGATGACGGAGGGCATTTACTGAAGGGCAGAGCAGAGGATAATGTGAGAAGTTCAAAGGTACAAGTGTTGACTCGTGGGAGATATGAGACTGAGCAGAGATGCAAAATTAACCCTCTGATGCATGAATTCATGCACATTCCTTAATGTACACGTATGTACACACACACACACATGCAACACTTGTAACACTTGGTAACAATATTACCACATTCTATATGGTAAAATACTGTATGTTCCTATTGCTGTATTTAAAACATATAAGCATTGTTTACAGTAAGTTTATTTTGGATGTTAAAGGTTCTGTATGGAACCATATAGTCTGATAAAGAACCTTTAATGAACCTTTATTGTTCTAGAGTGTACAGTAAGAATTACAGTATAGGCAGGGGTCTAGGATAATCCCCTGTGGTGGTTTAGTGGCTGAACATACCTGTTAAAGATCGTGCAGGAGCATCTATTTCCTGGAACTTTTACTCAGAAACTAGATTCAGCTTGTGTTCAGAAACCTTCAGAAAAGTAATCTAATAAACTAATATAAGAACGTGGTAGGCGACTGTTGTATTATTGCAGTGTCATAATCTTTTCAAAGTGAAATTTCCATTTAATGCAAATCATTATACCTCAGCTGCACACGCACGAGTCAATGACCAAATAAAAGCTGAGCAGAATTCACAGATGTTTATAATAAGAGACGCTGTAGCAGAAGTGTACAAAACCCCAACAAATCACATTACAGATTTTCTGTTTGCTGGTAAGTGACATTTAATTTTTCTCATGAATGATTGAACAGAGCCAAGCAGCCCCACGACCGCTCGACAATGATCAGCAACCATCACCAGCAATGTAACATCAGCAACTCACAGTCACAGAACTGGTTTCATTATTGACAGTGTGTAAGGCCTAATGGTTGGCCCCAACTGAGCCATGGTGCTTATGCGGGCAACCTAAGTTTAAGTCTGACATCATTTTCTGTTTGTCTCTACCATTCCCATAAATAAAAATGACAGAAAACCTATTTAAGGACTTTGTTTTCCGTTATATTTGTCAAAGAAACTCACTTCAGAGGTCATGTTTATTCTGAAATGACATGCGATACACTGATACCGGACTCTCTCTGCTAGTGCAAATGTCATCACACGCCCATCATTGTTTTTCAAGCGACTTCGGCCACCTGAACCCACAGTGACATTTGGTAGTGCGTCGGATCACCCTGCTGTCTGTAGCCAGGCTTATCTGTGTACCACGCTCACCGCAACCAATTAAAGTGACTTGATGATCTGCCGCTCCCAGCAGGTTGAGAACTAAATATAAATTATTCACTCAGTAAGCGCTTGACTGACTCGTCTACGACCATATGTCTTACAGAGCTATGTTTTCTCCCACTGTGTCTTTCAGTCCTAGATTAGCTTCTCAGATGTTAGCTGTTGCCACCCACTTGTTGATTCTGTTTTGCCGACACGCTGGGTTTTAAATGGGGCTGACACAGGCAAGCACAGTCAGCACAGGCAACCGGCTGGAAATTTGCCAAATTTTGTCCCATTCTCAAGGGATTCAGCGTGACATTAACTGCTAATTAGATTCTGTTCTGGTAATTACAGCCAACTTTTAGCCTAACTGAGGAATATATCTTCTGAGCAAACTGAATGGATGGAGCTATAAAGATTCTTCGTACTGCTGATCTGGAAGTAACGGTTTTTAACTTGGTGCAAACTACCTTTTGAAAACTATATTATTTGATTTTACTGTCAGAGATAAACTGAGCACAGGGTACATTTTGGTGTAGTTTGCTAAAGTTGAGTTAAGTATGGATGCAGTAATGGCAGCATGTCAATAAGATGCAGTTATATATGAATATGTAAAATAAAGAAGGACTTGGATCGTAATATTCATAACACACATTGCCAGCTTATTAAGTCATGCTCATGTCTGTTATGTAATCTCTGTCAGTCTATCAACATATTCAGTCCTGACTGATGAGGCTACCTGGGCAGATGAGCAGTTCCTGACCTGAATCTGTTCAGCAGAAGTCTGGCAGCCTCCGAACATCCTGATTCATGCTCACAGCTGACAGAGCGTACAGCTGCACAGGTGGAGCGAGCCAGGCCATGCAGTTCTGTTTATTTTGGGCATCCCAACCCAACCCAAACAAAGCCATCGCCAGCTGCATACAATTTCACACAAATGTATTCAGATTGTTTAAAAAGGCTGAGTAAGGGCTAATTCAGGACAACATTAGCATTCTGTCTCTTATGTTGATCCCGGGCACAAGGTATGAATTTACTTTTCATCAAGGTTGGCTCTGTGTACTTTTACAAACATAAACTCTCAATAGTTTATTTAATTAGTCGTATATAATGCAATAAACATGAAAGGTAAAACATCTCTAAATAAAAGACATGTTACAGTAACTGATGAAGACATTGTAAAAGTTTCCAAGACAACAACAAAATGAAATCTGTTTTAATAAAGAACGACCCATAAAAGTGCCTGTAATTAAAGAAACACACATTTTAAAAACTTTTTAACACTTTTAATGTGCCCTCATTAAAGATTATTACAAAACGTACAAAGATTGCACAGCTTGTTATTATGACTATAATAATTTATCATGAATATCACAGACCGGAATGAATATAAAGTACCCAAAAACAAACACTCTGTCTGCATATAAAGTGACCTGAAAAAAGTATTTCAACACACTTAAAAATAAATGTCATTGCATGAGATAACAAAATGCCAAACCAAGTGGCCTTTTATCTTATAAAACTGATAGCACGTGAAATTTTTAAGCAAAATACTTCACAAAACGTAAACAATAGAAAAATGATTTGAAAAAGATGTAAAAGCAGCAGCGATACAGTTCAAATGGAAGACAGTGACAGTGTTTAGACAGTGACAGTGTTTAGACAGGAGTCATGGTTGGAACCAGCAGTGCAACAGACAAATGTTGGGAATGTTTTGAGTGTGTGTGGCGATGGTTGAGGCTACAGACATTTGAACAAAACCCAACACCACTACCCACACCAGCGCACTCACAGCCATTTCAGGTTAATATATTGTGTATAAAGTGCATAATATATTTGTTAAGTATATTTAATTAATAATAGATGCATCAATTGTTAGACACAAACACACTTAAATATTAAATCATGAATTTATGAAAATAAGGACTGTTATTTTGGCATCACTTGGAATTTAATAAATATAGTCAGTAGTTGTAGATATATTCAGAAAGCGTTAGAGTGTATTCAGGAGTGTACTGATACAGACATCAATGATGGATGTCACCATGGATGGACTAACAGTCAAAAGTTTGGATCCGTGTGAAGTCCGCCACAGGGAGGAGGAAATGGTCTCGATTGGATCTGAGGAGTAAAAGTTCTGGATGGGGAGCCGCAGATTGAACAGCGGCGCGACGGTGAGTAACGCAGGTTGCGCATTCACTCGTTTGTCGGTGAAGTTTGTGGTTAAACGCTCCATTAAACTGGTGCGCGTTATAATGCGAGTTCTTAAAGCAACCAAACGCCTTGATTTACAGTGAATATAGAAGCGCGTTGTTTGGCATGATGTGGAGCGGGAATATCGCATATAAAGTTCAGTGGCAGAATTGTTTGGAAGAACATGTTGTGTGGACAGACATCTGTGTGGTTCATGTGATGAACTGCACCTGTGCTTGTATTGTTAACGCGCTGGTTTGAACTCTGAAAATCACCTTGCGACTACTTGATTTAAATTAATTGCACAACAACTGTCATACATGAAGTTATGTATGAGAAAAGATTGACTTGAGTAATGTGGCATGCGTTTTAAAGTGGGGCGTGAACGCGCCACTGCGCGTCTTTACACAGCGCGCAGGTGAAGTGACGCGTAAGACGATTTCTATTACTAGACATACGCGCAAAAAAAGATTTCCTATTATATTGCGTCAGATCTCCTGACCTTTGCAGTCATAATGCGGATGTGCATCATCTCACAGACTCAGGAAAGCCCGGAACATCCTGTTTCTGCAAAACTTGCAGTCTGTCTTGTTAGCAGATGTGGGTTTGGGGTGAAATAGATACTCATCTCTCAGTTCTGAGGGTGACACATGACTCAGGCTAACTGTGAGAAGTGCTCAGAACAGCTACTAAACAGTTCAGTTTGGAGTTTGAGATGCTGAGAGAAAGATTTAGTGAGGAACCGTAAGGAGATTTCTCAGAACGGTGTTCTGGTGATATAATGGCATTTGTTGGTATGGTTTCTGCTTTCAGACCTTTAGGAGTTTAAAGTGGTCAATGGATCTGTACACAGCTTCCCACAAACTGTCCACCAGTTAAGATTTTGGTGGTGGGGGACAATTTAAGATCTCCCCCAAAAGCATGCAGCAATGTTATTAAAATTAATGTAATTAAAAATAAAATAAATGCACATATTCAGATTCACAGATTGTTTCTATGGGTATGTATTGGTAATGTTTATTTTTGGGTTAGATTAAAATGGAATCCGTTTGACAAGACGACTGCCAGTTGTGCCCTGCCCTTTATCTACCATTGTCTGGCTAAACTGGTCCCAACCAGACTCACTGTCACTCTGTAACACTAGACCACCAAACATCACGTCAGTTTGGCGACTGGTCTTGCAGTTCTGTTTACACCTCACCAGTAACTCATCACTGTGTTGAGAATTAAAATTGAGCTGCGGTGTGGAATAACCAGTCCACTGAAGAATATTACCTTCTTCATAACCTATTATGAACTGTGTCAAGGCTAAGTTCTGAGAAGTTCATTGATTTTCCACAATTTAAAGAATAAGGTTGGAATCAGAGAGGGCTGGAGGCTGATATAAAACACTGTGGGCTGGTATATGATAGACGGTCTGGTGCTCAAATAAAAAGAAATAGGGAGCAGGTCAGGACATTTGAGTTCCAGGAAGTACAATAAGTATAAAATATTTGTACAGCAAACGGTTTGTTAAATGTGTTGTAAATTACCATGGAACAGATCTCTGGCTATATGGTATACAGTTGAAATATAACACAATGAGATTGATATAACAACTGGAGCATGAAGCTTGTCACCAAGTTTATGGATTCAAGAACACACAAAACTGGTAATGTATGAACTGAATGGGAGTGCATTGTAAGACTGGGGATAAAAGTGCCTGCCAAATGCATGAATGTAATGGTAACTGGTGGAGCTTTTGCTGCACCGTTTATAGCACAGCATACATTTGCCTCTTCTCTGTTGGCTGAGTCATCATTACTGCTAATTAGCCCAATCACTGTGATATCATCTGTGTGTGTGATAATGGAGCTGGAGCTGTGGGCGGTACACACTCATACTGTCGGTGAAATCAGGAGAAGTCTCCGCACGTGTCCATGTGGTGCTGCAGTGTGAGGAGTTTCAGTGACCTATTGATTGCCTGCTCTAGTGTATAACGTGTTTGTTGGTAAATAAGACCATTATCTACTTTGATCTGTTAGGAACTGTGGGCATTCCAGAGCTAAAAGTGCATGAGTGGAGGGGAGGTGTAACATCAGCTGAACAATAAAAATGTTTATATTTGTTTTAATATACAGCTATATAGAAGAGAAAAAGGGACCAATGAGATTCCGTTATAGGTGGAGATAATCATTTTGACAAGATGGAAATGGACAGAAGCTGGTCTATTGGTTTCTAATGTTAACTGGTTAGAACATGGTGCTAACTAGGACAAATCAGGAGTAATAAGGTGCTCTCATTACATCATTGGTGATGTCATCAACAAAAATAGACTTTATAATCAAAACAAGACAGAAATCTATATCCCTCTGGTAGCTGCGCCTGTGTGTGCCTCCATACCTCCATTTAACTGGTTTGAATTAAAGTGTATAGCAAGAAGCACAATGAGAGAGGAGCTGCTTTTTCTTGTCCTTGAGTGTGTAATGCAGCAAATCCTGAGACATTTAAACTGACCAATCGGTGCACTAGGGATGTAATGACTACTGCATGTCGCTGTCCCTCATCCTTCATCTCTTTTAGCAGTTGTGTAGGAAATCAAATGTGCTGTTTAGTGGGAATATGGGCTTTAAGTGTAGCTCTGCTTTCCTGTAGCTCAGTGGTTAGAGCATGGTGTTAACAACACCAAGGTCATGGGTTCGATCCCAGAGATTGCACATACTCCGAATCAGTGTATAGTATAATGCAATGTAAGTTGCTTTGGATAAAAGCTTCTGCCATATGCGTAATGTAAGTGTACTTCAAATTTACAGATACAGCTGAGGGTTTTTAGACATATATTCTGAACTTAGAAAACGTAACTAGATATATTTTCATAGAAAAATCAGAATGGTGCTCGTCTGTAAAAGACAGTTTGAAGGCAGGATGCTGAAGTTTGCCTCGGTACACGCCTGTATCTGTGATATGCCGGTGCTGAAAAATGGCTGAAGTGAGTTGCTATGCAGTTGCTAGGGTGTTCTAGATGGCTTGTAGGCAATTTGTTACTGGCTTAAGTAAAATAAAAAAAAGCTCCAGCAGTCAGTCTGAATTTTTTTGTGTGCTTGGATAAATGTGGAGCCCATTTTCAATATTTTTCTTTTTTAAAATGCTTTCCATCTACTGCACAGTTTGAGCTGTAATTTGTGTCCATAGCAAGATAAGTAATGCATCAAAAGTTAAAGTATTACAAATTAGATAATGATGCTTGTTATTGCTAGCATCACTAATTACATATTGCACATGCAGTATAAGGTCAGTTCTGGCTGTACAATGCATCAGGAATATAATCGGCTGCATTCACTGCATGTTTCCTGAAGTCTGTCTGCTGTCAGTTGATGTCATTTGGAATTTGACTGGATATTGATAAATGAATGTCGTCTGCAGTGAGAATCAGAAGCCCCCGCAGCCCCCGCAGCCCCATTTTACAGGAAGTAAACAATTTACTCTGCATCTAGACTTCTACCCTTCAGCTCTTTCCAGGATGAGTGTAACTTTTCTCTGTTATGAGAGAGGGATACACACACTGTAGCTGACTGTGAGTGCCTGTATAATAAGACTAACAGACCGGGGCTAGACTTCCTCTGCAATATTGGCAAAAGCTTCAAGTAAACGCGAGACTCCCATTAAAGAACTGCTGTCCTCTAATAGTCTGTCATTCAGATTGTCGTAAGCAGATAAAACAGATGTTGCTGAGTCTTCAGCGGTGCCAGAAACGGCTTTTCCGAGAAACTTTGGTACTGCATTTGTTTCAGGAGCCGCAAGGAACAGCGTCTTATTGGAGCTTGGTTTTATGACAGTGACCGCTGGCAAACAAATGGGATTTTGCTATCAGCTTAATCTTTAGTTAAGTTTCAAAACTTTTACTGATGTTGGAGCCATGGTGCAGTGGGTCGTGTAGTTGCTCTTTCCTCTTTGAGCTGTGTTGCTCAGATGAATAATGCAGGTTCAAGTCTTAATCTCACTCTCTCTTTACCTAATAATTTCATTTCATAAGGGTCTATTTTTGTATTAATATGGTGAATCATATTGTTAATCCTTAATGCTTGAGTCGATGTACGCTGTATTATAACAACTGAAGTCTAAGTCTAAGATATTCTGACAAATTGCGCTGGTACATCCCAACACCTCTTGAAAATTACAGGCATTTGCAGAAATGTTGACACGTTTTTGACATTTTTATTGCAATCTTAAACTTCGTGTCATAATATATTGTGTAAAGTGAGAATAGTCTGAGACAGTAATTGTCTTTTTATCACCTCTGATTGCTGCTGTTTGGATAAAGGCTGCACTTACTGTATTGTGCAAGAGTTTCTACAGAAGAGTTCTTTTAACAAGGCTCAACGCACAAAAGTATCTCACAAAAGATCCAGTCAAAGCACAAACATCACATGACAGATCGCCTCCATTACGATGCCGCCAAAATAATCCAGCCCGGTGAGGTAGCCACGAACGAAAAGCAGATGACCAGCTCTGATGTTTACAGGATTAGTCTGTCATTTTAACGCAGCAGATGTAGGAACGCTATGAATATTCTGTGTTGCTAACAGATCAGTGAGGGAGCTGGTGAGATGGCTGTTCATCAGAGAGGCTAATTAAGCATTAAAGAGGCTTTGATAGGTTGCCAGACTTTATATTGATCATTCAGGGTGCAGATCTTTAATCGACACTGTTCGTGCTGCGTCTGGTGGGAGGAAGCGTTTGGCCCCCTCTGGTAATTTGTTTTTAAGGTGCTGACCTTTGGGTAAATCTTATCTGACTGATTTTTTTCATTGCTGTTTCTTTATTTTACTGCATTTTACCATCCCACACTGTCTTGTAACCTGTTTTTGCACGGAATTTGAATTTGATGATGTTGTCGTACAAACATAGTAATACTAAACATAGGTTTCCACAAGCATGAATTTCTATGCAGGTTTATGTTGGTTTTGTTGGGGGACCAGCATTGCCATGCTGTTTGTTGCTGTTTTTTTGTGATGCTGGTTGATCTGGTCTTGCTGGATAAAATGGTAAAGAAACCTGGTAGAGACATCAGCACACCAGTATCCCGTCCTGGAGAACATTAACTAGTGTTTGACAGTGCTGCTCTTTTCAACAGGGAGCTAGTTTACCATACCCTAGTTTACCATACCCTAGTTTACCATACTCTAGTTTACCATACCCTAGTTTACCATACTCTAGTTTACCATACCCTAGTTTACCATACACTAGTTTTCCATACCCTAGTTTAAAATATTATATTATTTGTAGATTATAGGAGGAGAATGAGTGTTAGTGTTGCTTCAGTACGTCTGCTTGTGTTGTCATTGGCCGAGCGACCCCACCTGCTGTCACTAAACAGATTTGTGTCTAGAAAAACATCTGATAAGTTAGAAAGGTCTCATAAGTGATGTAAGTGAGGAAACAGGAATTCTGTGACACATTTCACAACTTCCCGTGTCACCCATCTGCTGTCAGGATGATTCTAGCCAACCCAAAAATATGTTTTTTTTTTTTATTCAAATTCTAACTGACAATTGATGCTGTTATTTTGTCATATCTCCACATGTCGTTAGTGCCGTAGTGATACACAAATAAATATTTAAGTGTCCCACAGGCTGTAATTTCTTGTAGAGTCCTTTTATCTTGCTTGTTCATTTCAAAAGGCTTCTGGAGCGTTCCGCTTGTGAAGTGTGTGTTTGCGGTCTCCTCAGACCCAGAGTGGCCCAGTTCACCCCGATGACGATGTCTCCTCGCTTTCATCTCAGAGGGGCAGATTTACATAATTCCCCCTCCTGCACCAGATGGACCTCGCATCTGTAGGGTTTACTCGGATGCTGAGCTCAACTCTGCTTTTTAGGGGCAAAACCAACATTAATTCCAAAGTCTGTCTGGGAGCGATCTATGCGGAGACTCAGACGCGAGCACCTGGAGTGTGTGCTGAGAACTCGCTTGCACTTCTTTAAGAAATAAGCCCATGTTTGGACAGTACTTGTCACTTCTTATGATTACTCGAGAATGCAATGGCAGATGTAGGCAGACTTCAGAGGCATTCTGTATGTGCTAATTAGAGGTTTGTTTGTAAATGCAGGTATGAGATGATGCATATTTGTAGGTTGAGGGAAGCAAAGGTGCTCGGAGACATTTAGCTGAATTGAGTGATAAATTAAAGGCATTTATTCGTAAAGACGAGCACTCAATCTATATAGACTGCCTCTATATAAACATACTGCACAGAAATATGCAAGAAATGGAATGATCATTATAATCATTATTCTGATTAGGTTTGCATTGTGTAAATATTAACCTGACAACCTCTCATACTAGATGATTTTCAAAGTGTAAACACCTTATTCAGAGTATCCATGACAGCTGAACGTTAGTCTATATCTGAGCATGTCTGAAGACATTTCTGAGGTGCGGTTAAATTCAGACAGTTAGGAAATGTTAGGTTACCCTAAACACAGTAATGCAAATGAATAAAAGTTGATATACAGATGATAAAAGTATCGCAACACGGCCTAAATTTCACACTCTGTGACTTCAGTGTTATTGCTAAGAACATGAATTAGAAGTAATGAGTTAATAACTGTTTGTGCAGAATTAAAAGTACAGTGTTATAAATGGCAGAAACAAGAGTCTTGAGTTTTTTCTAGAGGTCCCAGAACAGAACGGCAGGAATAGAACATACAGTACACACCCAAAGGAAAGAATGATCATAAATGAGAACTCTGTATGATCTCAATCCTTTTATTCTAGACAGCAGTGAGATGAGACAGCACGGATGAGCCCCTGCATTCATTTTTATATCTCAGTCTTTTCACTGTATGTCAACAATTGTCTTATTCGTATCATTCTCCTAAGGGATTGTCAGAGTAACAGTACAATCTGTTTCAGTTCAAAAAGTCTGTTTAAGTATCTTCATGATTTCTACAGTTTTTAACTTGCGGTGTACAATTTTAACATGACCTAAATGAGGCTAATGATTGCGAGATGGCTGCGATTGGTTTGTTTGCAGTATTGTCAAGCAGACAGTTTAAAGTCAAAATATTTACATGATACATGCACAGAAAAATTTGGGTTGCCGAGATTTTAAATAAAGTCCCTTGGCTGGGTGCTGAATAAATGAAAGATAGGCGCATCTATTTAATTCATAATTGATCATGTTTGTTCAGGCTGCAGGAACTTCTCATCATAATCCACAGAAGAAGAGAGAGATACACTGGGCTTTGCTGCATTGTTAAACTTCTGCTGGTGTTTCAGAGCTCTGCACACATACTGTACATGCATTCACAATACATATATTGGATGAGCTATGATCTTCATTATACAGTATCAGCACGTCCTCCTTTGTTTGCATTAGCCACATATATCTGTGTGTGTGTGTGTGTGTGTGTGTGAAAACATCCAACAATTTCAGATAAAATCCTGGACCACTAATAAACTTAATCCTTATTTGCATCTTTGAATAATCAGTGTTGAGTCCAGGATACACGTACCTGCTTTACATTCCTGAAACTCATGTGATGGCATTTCCTCTCAAGTACTTTATCATCGCTTCCATGGCAACCGAATGCATGGATTACAGAGGCACAATGAGTCGTCTCCTAATCCCCCATTCTATAATTATCTCTCTGACAAATGCTAGTTTACGTTTCATTTTAAAGCAAGCGTGCCATCGGAGAGCAGTGTACCCAGCCCTTAACCGGGATGTGCGAGTCAAGCCTCCTATCTTGAGCCTTTGCTGTTTGTGGCCTCTGGTTATCTGTTCAACAGTTAGTGCCTTCACCAGATAATTAAAACACTGACAATTTAATCATTAATTATGCTGAGCTCCATTAGGGGAGGAAGATGACGACCATATTTAGACATGCCAGGTTTTCACTGCTGCTATCTGGCTGATCTGATCACTAAGTGCTTCAGGATCTCAGTGAGGTGTGTGTTTCAGTGAATTAACAGAAGCTTGTTTACTCGATGCTGTTGGCCCATTTTTAAAGGGATAGTGACGTTGTTCACTTACCTCATTTAATTCCAGTCCTGTCAGACTCTGGAAAGATATTTTGAAGAATATTTACACTGCTGTTTTCCTCTGCATACTGCATAGACCAGATAAACTAGTTCATATATCTCATCTGCTATAGAGGACCCTTCTAAGGCAGAAGATATTCATCTCTCTCTTTTGAAGTGCCACATTCTTCAAAATATGTCGTTTGTTTTTCACATATATACAAATATTAGGTTAGTTAATGACCAGTTAGTTTTTTTTGGTGTAGTCATTTAAAGCTGCAATCCGTAACTTTTTTTTTTTTGTTTAATATGAACAAAAATGAGTTCATTTATTACAGTTATTGAGCAATGACAGGTCAGATCAGTGTTCAACACAATCCCCTTACCTTACCATGATTCACAACAGTAGGTTATAATAGTGATTTATAATTTGAGTTGTCGGGTCTTATTTCTGGGAAATTCAGTTTGATTTCATGCATCTTGGAGTGGTGGTTACCTCATGCCTGTAAACAGAAGGAAGCTGCTGTAGTGTGTGTGTGTGTGTGTGTGTGTGTGTGTGCTGAAAATGGTGGCGTGTTTGCATGATGTTCTTACAGCAGTTGTTTAGAATTTAAACAAAAAAATTTTTCAGGTAACTTGCAAGTAATGTTTCAAACAGAGAGGGCAGTAGAGAGGCAAAAGCAGATTTAATGATGTTTCACTTTCCTTTATCTACATATTTTGTGACATCATTCGGAATAACAGATCAGAATCAAGAGCAAACACAGCCTTCCTCTTATACTGTAAAACCTCAATCGTAGTATTGCTTCTCTGGCGTCAAATCGCTGCACAATGATTGAGCCAGAATCTCAAGTCCTGAGGGAATTAAACATTCAGCACTTGCCAAGCTCATAACGGCACGTTATACTCCAGCGTTCCTGGCTGCAAAAGCTCTTACTGCAGCAATTCGGTTGGTGCTGATGCAACAAACAGATCAATACAGAGGCTGTGAGACCAGCGCCTGCCACACAGGTCTGGGTTGCATTTGAGGACTGAACAGTCAAAATGCTGTGATAAATGTGTAAATCTCACAGTGACAGCCACTGTGAATCTATTCCTCAGATCTGCCCAGCTGTCTGTAGAGTGTCACATGAATTACCTGAAGGCAGCAAATGGGTAGAGAAAAGCACCTGGGCAGGTGTTTTCTAAATTCAGTGTTTACATATATTTTTTTAAATATATTTTACTTTATATTTTAATTTTTAAAAATGAAATATTAATGTATTTTGGTCATGTTAAATTAAGGGTAAATGTCTATATTTTTTATTTTAAAAAGTCATTTGTAGTGTTTAGTTTTTTTGACTTACGTTTTCATTTTATTTATAAGCGGTGTCCTTAGTTTGTGTCGTTTCTATGTATTTTCATGTTATTTGAGCAGGAATGCTGCACATTTATAATTGGACACATCCCTCTTTAGAGGTTGCTTTTCATCATGAAATAATTTACATAATTGTTTCTGCATAAAATTTATTTTTGGTCACTGCCTGACAAGACAGCATGGACAGGTAGACAGATTGTTAACTTTTCTGCACCATTGACTGTGTATATTGCAACTGTAACAAGGGTCAGAGAAAAGACTAGATTTATGAATAAATAACATCATAACTTCATAACCTGCGCATTAGGTTTGACATGAATGAAATCTCTGAAACAGATTTTTGTTTTAAACATCTTATTGTATTCTCACTCACACTGCCTGTGTTTTTATTTCTCTCTTATTTTAGCAGTTTTGTTTTCATTTCTTTGTCTGTAGGAAGATAAATATCCAATTACTTTGAACCATAATGATTTCACACAGCAACAATCAATAATTGTGAGCGAGGAATCCCATTGGTAAATCAGCCTCATCGTCTGGCTGGTATATTCTCCTCCATTCATGTGGCACAGATAAGACATCAAGTAAAGCCATTAGTTACATTCATCATCACACTGCACTGTTTCCAGAATGCCTCACAAACATCATTAACCTCCATAAGTAACAGAGAAGAGCTGATGGGAATCACTCTGATCTGCTCACTGTTCTCTGGGTCACTGCCACGTTGTTTGAAACAATTACAATTACAGAGTATCTGCAAGAGATCCAGTAATCAATAAAAACGGTTTCATTTCTCAGACATTTGTAAAGCCCTTTCTCTCTCTGAGGAAGGAAACTTAGTTAATTGTGTAACATACATTTAACATTAATGTAACGTTTATCTACTTTGGGTTAGAAAACGTTCATGGCATAGGAAAAACAGTTCAAAGTCTATCATAAACACCGTATCATTATAACTGTAGAAGTTTTTAGTGTTTCCGTTACTAATGCCTTTAAAATACTTTGTTCCCCCACAAAAGTTTAACAACTGTGCACTATATAATATATTGCTCTCTTTTTTTAGCACCCCAGCCTGTCCAACACTGCAGCATCGACCCAGCCAATGGCAAGAGTTTGATGCGGGCTATCCCTTCGTCCAACCAATAGAGCAACGGGGCAGTATTCAGCGAAATGTTGTTTTTGCAGTTCTGTCAGGTGATGCTAGTGGCCCAGAAATGCTTTGAACTGTAAGTATAAGTTTAAACAGGCTAAAAACAGTTGCTCAATCTGAGGCCCTTGAAACGACTAAAGAGCGTTTCAAAATATCCGTGACTGAAGGTGTCGGCAGAGCGGGAATCATTTCCGCTAACAGACACGCGCTGTTGGGAAATGTATGTATCAGGATGTGGCAGAACTACATGAACTTGTCACAACATGTGGCTTCAGAGACATGGTTTAATGCGACGTGAGCGGACTGTAGAAGACACGTGTGCTCCTCACTTACATCAAAGACTGAAGTTAACACTCCAAGAGACAACGTTCACAAGGCAATTTAAGTCTGTCAGCATTGACGCGAAAGTCACGGCATAAAGAGAAAATAATAATGAAGCTGCAGAAGAAAAGCATTTGAAGACACA
This sequence comes from Botia kubotai, assembly GCA_036877585.1. Classification (NCBI taxonomy): domain Eukaryota; kingdom Metazoa; phylum Chordata; class Actinopteri; order Cypriniformes; family Botiidae; genus Botia; species Botia kubotai. Next base: position 11,623 of record JAZGTI010002704.1, on the reverse strand, counting down.
AAGCGATTAACCGCAAAGAACAAGCCACCTGAAGAGAGATAATTAGCAGTGCTTTTGTTGTGTCTTTATTGGCAAGTGTCGTGTGTCCTGCTGTGAACAGAACACATTAAACGTGGAGAAATAGACAACAATGCATATAACTAGTGGCCTGACTGTGTTTCCATGCACATCTTACATTGATTATTCTGTAATGAGAGTGTGGAAGGTTTCGACATCAAGGCATCAATCATTTCTAAAACTTAAATGAACTGGTTACAAATGTTTAGTGTATTGATTTGCATGAAAACCCTTAAAGCATCTTTTTTTGTTTATAAATGTTTTGTTGTATGTAACCGTTCTCTGTAAAGTCACCTGGAGTTCTCTAACAGAAAGAACACAGGTTTCTGTTAAAGTCTTTATACGGCACGCTGTGGGTGGTATAAGCTTGTGATTCTGCTGTCTTTAACTGTTTGTAATGCGGTAAAGAGAGGCAGTGTGAAACTGCGCAAGCGCAAAGATCCTGCTGCTTCACCTTGAGTGACGCTAGTGTGCAGAAACATGATGCGATTACAGTTAAATGCTCTATTTCATGTTGCATGTAAGTGATATTTTATCCCTTCATAATCGAGTGGCATGAAAACATTAATCAGTGGTTCGTCACTCTCTGCAAATGAATGTGTACGGGGGTGTAGAGAAACCGCACTGTAAAATAGCAGAAAATATGTAGAGACTGTAAAGATGGTACATCACAAAACCTGTGTGCAATGAGATAAGTGGCGACTGCATTGAGATGATCTTTTCCAGTTTTTGTGGCGTGTGCATCAGACGGTTGGTGAACAGACGGTGGGCGTTCTGAGGGCGTGTTGTGCCGTCTGAGTCTGAAACTGATTCTGAACATAATGTTTGTGAGTGTTGATAGTGATTATCTTTCGTTCGTATGTACGTATTCTCAGCTGAGAACAGATAAGATACTTCAGGGAGAAGTTGACTGCATTTCACACTTGAAATTGTTACTCCAGGGTCATTCTTAACCCTGGATAACGGAACTCTGTCATATTGCATTCTAGTATGCAGAGGTTAATAATTAATAGTAGACATTAAAAATTGTTTCATTTCATTTGTAAACCCAGGATAAAGTTTGTTATGAGGTCAACAGGCTAATACTGTTGGCCAATATAGATTATAAAGGGCCTATAACATGTTTGTCTTTAACTGGGCCTATAACTGATGGTCTGTTTTTAGCAAATGCAGTGCTAACCGGCTCTCAAATAGGGTTTATAACCCTGGGTTAAAAGTGTCCCTTCAAAATTACAAGTATGAACTGCTGTTTTACCAGGGTTTTGAAGCAGATAGCCCAGGGTTATGCACAGTGTGAAAGCCCTTATTAAGAGTGCCCACTGATGTCGGCCGTTTGACTGTGCTGAAACTACAGCAGCTCAATGAAAGCTGTTAGTGAAGGCAAGAGACTACATGAGTGACTGAGTTTTGGATGTATGCAGGACTTCACGACACAAAATCAAGGCGCATGCTGAACTGGAATCAGTGAAGCAGTGCTGTGGGATCTAACACTTTTCTAATGCTGTCTTTAAAGAGCTAAAAGGATTAGAGAAAAATTAAATAAAACTAAACAGGAAAATTGGTCCGATTGTCTGTTGTCTAAAAGAAGACCAGGTGACAGGTGGTGTGTGTAGACTTGAGGGATCCTAATAAGGGAGGGTGTCCAGCGTTACCTAGACAACAGGATCATCTGTGGAGCATCACCTTAACTACACGACGCTGACCTGTGTGTGGTGTTGAGTGAGATTAATGAGGTTGGGCTGAACCGCAATAAAGACAAATGTCAGTTCTGTCCAAAGAGATCTATAATACCCGAGAAAGCTTTCTGTTAGTGCTCCTGCTCATTTCAATGGTGTCTCAACGGCCACCCAGAATAACTTCAAATCTGTCATTTTTGCTCATGGAATCTACAAAGGTTTTTCAGCCAATCACTTGAGCTGTTAATGTCATGTGACTAGCATTGGGCAACGTTTCTTCTCAGTGGCCCTTCATTGGTGCGTTTCTGTCTGATTTATGCTCTGATTGGCTGTAGTTGAGAAGCAGCATTTTGTTTTATTTAATTACAGGATGTTGTTTTTCAGATGTTATTAAAGATTAAGGTTTTAGTACATTTAGATTATTAGTTTAGTGATGTTTCATCGTGTGAAATAATATGCACTGCTTTAGGCTAATGGATGTTGATGTTTTCAACATTTCATTTGATATGAATTGGCTGGGAATGTTTGTAGTTTTCTGCTGGGCTTGCCCTGTTGCTGTGGACCCACGAGAGCACACACAGCCCTGAGTTCTTTACTAGCCACTGCTAGGCCAAATGAACTGAGTTGATACCTAATGAAACAAGTGAGGAATCCATTAAATCTCCTGAGCTATGAAAGAGCAGCTTATGAGCAGTACAATGTTCCTCTGGGTGTGTTGCTTGCACATTCATTACTGTCATTGTGGAAATAATGCTTTCAGAACCAGAAGGTGTAGTTACAGTATGACTAGCAGGAGCAAGTGGTTGAGATGTTTATACAGTGACCTCAGTACAACTTGTGGTTGCTGTAGTCATTCAGACCCCAGAAAAGCAATTTTCTTCATTAACAGTTGGTAAAATAAAATATTTTTATTTATTTATTTTTGCCAGGCTGTTACAAACATGTACAGTGTTTTCCATGTCTTTGACAGTACAGCTCAGGATGGTGACTAGTGCAGGATTTGGGATTTTGCAGACTGTTACCCTCCAACAGTTCAGCTGGTTTACATGTATGCCAATAATGCAACATTGCCTTTAATTGCATAATAATAGTATTATGTGGGTGCATGTAAACATGGCCAGTGTTGCAATGAAGTCATTTCCTTATCTAGAGTGGTTGGTCACGTGACATTTATTGCTCAAACGATTGGCTTAAAAAGTTCTGTGTGCCCCTAAACAAAGATGACAGATTTTAAATTGTGTGCTTTTGTGTTGTCTGTGCCAGCTGAAGAAACGCAGCTGAGATGATTAGAAATACTTTAGCTGTGTTATAGACCGTTTTTAGCTGTAAGGAGTGTTCAGTTTGATGATCAGTGTGACGGTAAAGGAAACAATCACACAGGTCTGTGGATCACTGGAGACTCTCCTAATAGAGTTTGATTGTGATGTTCACTATAGATCGCCGTCTCTGATCTTGCTGATTTCTGGATTTCCACGTCCTGGTACAGACAGCGTTTGTGTTGAACTATCGAGTCAATTTCTGCTGTACTGATGTCAGTGTGGCAGCAGAAAATAACTTTTGGGTTGTGTGTCACTCCCATGATGAACTTGCAGTAGATAATAACTCAATTGTCTGTGGATCTCGGACTCATTGTTCCCACATCATCACAGGAGAAGAGACTGTTATTACAATGCCTCAGAGAACTATACTGATCAAATCTGCTGTGGATATCATATTTGAAGCGTGCTTCAGGCTGACTGGAGCTGTGACGCTTGTGGACAAGGACTGATTCAGTTCCAGACATCAGCTTTCTGAAGAGCTGGTAACTGATACTGGAGTGTGTTGAGTATCATACATGAGAGGAATTAATCATTTGAAGACCCTCAAATGACCAAATCTCAGAAATACCCCATACTGACTGCATCAATTCAAGATCCTGACAAACATGTCACATGTTTCTGAAGAGCAACTCTACAATTACTTACACTTTGGGCAAGCAACATGCTGTGACATTTTCAGCTGTGGTGCTTATGTGGGCAAGACTGGTTCAATTCTGGCTTATGTCCATGCTGCCGTAATGTCTATAATGTTCTGTTCTGTGTGCTGTCTTATAAAATGAAGGATAAAAAAATAAAATGTAAAAAAATGTTGCTGAGATATTTTTGGATGGGGTAAATAAAAAAAAATCTGAAGTATAAATGTCTTAGAAATGATCTGTGTGGAGACAGGAACAGAGACAAAAGAGGCTTTTAAGAAAAGGAAAAAGACTTCCAACCAGCGGCAAAGTCAGGATAAGGAACCCATAGAAAAGCTGACCTTACACTGCATGACCTGAACCGCTCGGAGAAAGACAATCAAACGCTTTTAAAAATAAAAAAATGCATTAATGTTGCTGCACAGGATTATATAGTTCAGTAGTTCCCTATCCGTTTCTCAGGAGACCCTTTTTATACAAGTCAGCCAACCCCCCCACAGACATACAGTTTAACTGTATATATTAGTCGGGTTCAGAGTATAAAGTTACTGATGATCACTGAACGCTGTTGTGAGGTGCGACACCTTCGTTTCAAAAGATACGTTGTGTATTATCGTTTCTAGTAATTGTTTGAAACCTTGTCATCATTCTTCTGTCATCTCCAGTTCTTCTGCTGATGAATGACAGTGTGTTCAGTGTCGGGGTGTGACTGGCTGTTGACACACTGACCACAGACGGGTGAAGTATTGAGGGAAACCTGCATCAAACCCTAAATATTTTTCAATTCTGTTGTGTGGTGATAGTGGAGCTGAAGTGACGGACTTCACTGTCAGATCTCAGCAGTCAGTCGTCAGCAGTCAGTCGTCAGCAGTCACTCGTCAGCAGTCACTCGTCGGCAGTCACTCGTCGGCAGTCAGTCGTCGGCAGTCAGTCGTCGGCAGTCAGTCGTCGGCAGTCAGTCGTCGGCAGTCACTCGTCGGCAGTCACTCGTCGGCAGTCAGTCGTCGGCAGTCAGTCGTCGGCAATCAGTCGTCGGCAGTCAGTCGTCGGCAGTCAGTCGTCGGCAGTCAGTCGTCGGCAGTCAGTCGTCAGCAGCAGTCAGTCGTCAGCAGTCAGTCGTCAGCAGTCAGTCGTCAGCATTCACTCGTCAGCATTCACTCGTCAGTAGTCAGTCGTCAGCAATCAGTCGTCAGCAGTCAGTCGTCGGCAGTCAGTCGTCAGTAGTCCGATTTCACTCACTGTGACACGCTCGTGTGTTCTGACTGTCTGTCTGTAAAAGTCACTGGCCTCATCTTTTTTTCTAATTAACAGCATTTCCCATGAGGCCGCATGTTTCTTTGTTCTGCCACATCATGCAAATTCAGCTCAAGACCCCAATTCCACAATGTAATCAAATAGACTGCGTGCATCTCATTTGAAAGCAGATCCATGAAAACTCGTCCTGCTGATTTCATCTGCAGTTTAATCGGAGTGAGTTCTGTATGAGACGCTTTAGATGTCTGATTTGAGAACGTAATGGAATATATACAGGCGGACTGTGGCGGATGTGAAATGCTTTTCTTTGTGCTGCTTCTGGACAGGTACAGTGAAGAGTGACATGATGTTATTAGAGGAGAGATAATGGACCAGATTGCTGCTTCACTCACATGAAACCAGCTCCAACAATCCTTCAGTTAATTTCAGTTACACAAATACCTTGTGACCATTACTGTAACTTCCTGATTAATGAACTCCTGAGAAACTAAAAATGAAATGTGTTCATTACTGCTGTTCAGTAAATGTGCCATCTTAAACACTGAATTAGACTCGATATACATGCTGCATGTGTTTTTCAATCAATTGGTTGTTTTGTAGCGCTTTCTATAATTACAGCCCACTAGAGCCGCCATCATACCCTGCCTGCTCTGCTGAAATGATCCATAAACACTCCATACTGAGATCTGGCTGATTTCTTGTTTGTTTTGCTCAAATATGTACACGACGTGTGTAAGCTCAAAATAAAGGCATATGGTGTATCCGAAGGTAACAGTTGATCTGTTTCACTCAATTACTTCCTGTAATGACATCACATTTAAACAAAAGAGCAATTCTGAATTAATAACCAGCCTGTAATACAGACACTTTATATGTTAAAATGTTTATTTATTTGACATATTTTTAGGCGTGTTAATTGATTAAATAGTTTGTTACTCATTTTTAATTTAGTGTTAATGAATGTAGTTTGTTTATAAGGGAAAAAACTAACGAACAGATGTGTATTCATTAGGTTTGGCGAATTCATGCACAGATTGACTTGTGCGAATTCATGCACAGATTTTATATTTCTCAAACACTGTAAACATAGCAATATAAATGTGATTTTTTTAAATTTAAAACCACATTTCATCACACTACACAGAGAGAAATGCAGTCCTTCTCTGGTGTTTATGATCATTTCTGTACATGATGAGGTTTAACTTGTGGGTGATGTTGTTTGAAGCAGGTCAGACTCGAACCTGCAACCGCTGCAGGAGCACCACAAGTCCAGGAACATAAGCACCACCACTCCTCTGCTTCATTCTGTCATGCAATGTGTTTTTCACTGTGACCAAGCAGTCGAGCTGGGATTTAGCGATCAAAATTTAATCACTCTGACATAATTGACCAGATGCTCCTTTAATCTTTAATAATGTTTCATCTTTCATGTTTTTTATTCAGCTTAATAATATATTCAGCCTGTCTTTATTAATACATATAAATGTGATTTAATGAGAATGCCAGCTATTTGATCTTTCATTGTTTCAGAGGGGAGTTTTTTTATGATTATTTTTATAAACTCAGGCATCTCTAAATTCTTGGCTAATACATATTTGATATTTGACCTCCCAGTGGATGGGTAGGGAGGTTAATGCGCTGTAAATTGCACTGATGGACCAGAATACAGAAAGACAAGAGCAACTCAAACTCTCAGGTTAACTGCAGCTCCACTTTGGGCCACGAGCCGCATCATTCCTGAAACTCCAACCAAATGATCTTTAGAAGCCACTTGAAAACCTCTGAAGTTTAATGATTCATTAGGTACCAGCAGTTGCTGGTGTGTTACTGTTTTCTCAATGACCCCCAGTAAATGAACAATACCTCTTGCTTCTGCATGATTAATTAGTGTTGTAGTCCAGTGGAACTGCCAGTGCTGTGTGGATGTTGAGTAAAAGCGTTTAATGACAACACAAAGCCATTACTGTTAATGCAGCAGCATCTGCCTCTTGACTGCTCTGGTTACCTGCATGATGCTTCTGAAAGCTGCTGATGGCTTTTAACTCATTTTACCTCCTGACAGGCAGATGCCATCAGATGTCATTTTATCGTTCAATGCTCAGAGGTATTCTGAGCATTGAACTTTCCTGTAGCTCAGTGGTTAGAGCATGGCGTTAACAACGCCAAGGTCATGGGTTCGATCCCAGGGATTGCACATACTCAATGTATAGTGATCAATGTGTAGTATAATGCAATGTAAGTCGCTTTGGATAAAAGCGTCTGCCAAATGCCTAAATGTAAATGTAAATGTATTCACATTGAGACCTAAGTGAGACTTTAGGTGTGTTGCATGAGTATCAGCTTTGTCTCGGATGTTTCACATGTATACGTTTAGGAAAATAAAAATAGAGACGATTGTTAAAATGAGATTTACCGGAACCTTGAGTGCAAATTAAATATTGTTTGTTTTTCCTCCATTTGCTGTAGATGTAATCTAACACAAACAAGGCACATATTAAATAGATCTCATTTATGATTTTTCTGCCTATGGGATTTCTCTTGTTCACATTCACATGAAGATTCACTTGTTCACTGTTAATATGAAAACTAGATTCAAATGAAAAGTAGTTCAGACTAGTTATCAGCTGATGTTCTTTGTTGATTGTCTAATTGGTCTGATATCAGTAATATTGTGTATTTTAAAGTGTATGTGGTTGAAACCATTAACTGTAGATCTACAGCACCATGTCCTTCAGATGCTAATACCTGGCGTATGATGTCATTGTAAGAAGAATTGGCCTGTTTCTCAGCACATATGGAGCTCACATTGTCTCCTCATGACACACTGCAGATGGAAGAGGCCATTTCACCCTCAGTTTCACCTCTGAGGGCCAGATTGTACCTCACACTTCACTTCTGAGGGCCAGATTGTACCTCACGATTTTTGCCCATGTTTCACCATTGCTTTCTGTTATTAGCATAACAGAAAGCAAATAAGGGCAGAGTACAGAAATGAATGTCTTGCTAATTCTTTTTGACAGTGCCATATGTGGGCTGATCCAGGCCAGCATTAGCAGTGGTCAGATTATACAGCAGTGATCTGGAATAGCAGGACAGAAGACAGCAGAGCTCTAACTACATGCTAATGTCTCTATTCATGTGAGGTTTGTCCAGCATCTCATCACAACAGAAAACTGATAGCAGAAGACATGGCAGGGAAATACCGAGTCGTCAGGCTGGTGATGTTCATTTGGTTGATCCAAACGTAACTGAAAGTTGTTCTGTTCCATCTGAAGCACAGATCAAGTTCTAAGTTCATTTAAGGAGAAATGAAGATTTTTTTTCCTGATGCTGCATTTTAAATCCATTTGGCTCAAAAGTGGGTTTCTTTATCTTCTGGGAAAGTTTATCATCTTCTGAAAAAAGGTTTTTTTTCAGCTAAATGGACACCAAGGTACATTCTTAGCAGTCTGTACTGTATGTCTGACCTTCACAGCATTGTATTCTGTGTAAAATCATCAACGCACCGTTTACCCTGAGATCTGTTGTGGAATTGTGTGATGAGATGCCAGACGCACAGCTGTGTGCTGCGAGTAATTCTGCACCAGACAAACACTGGCCCTCACAAACCTCAAGAAGACAGCGCTTTGTGTCAGGAACTACAGGAGACTTGTCTGTATACTTTATTGACTTTAGTGAGAATCTTTGAAAAGATTATCCCTCATCAAAATGCACAAGATCGGCAGGACATAATTCCCTCAATTAGTTTGTAAGGAGTTTTTTGTGGCAAGTTTTTATGCCTCATCCCTTGTGCCAAAGCATAACAGCATAAAAATACTCATTAAGCAAAGCTGTTTGGAGCATTAAACTTGCATTTCTTTGAAATCAGATGAAAGAGCCCATATTTCCATATGAATCTTCAGTTAATACCGTAGTGTGCCGAGAAGAGCATTGTGTTTCAGGCGTCTTTGAGGAAACGGCGGATTGAGGCTTCATACAGCGGACGGATTCCAGTTGAGGTAATGACACGTATGAGTTCCATATTTAAAAAGGGCAGAGCGCCTTGGAGAGCTCGAAGCTAATTTTCATGGTTTTTGTGTCGTCACCTTGCACAGCACAATGTCAAAATGAATTCTGAAGGAGGCCTAATTACAGCCGAGTGGAGGGTGTCTTGCAAAATCAGTAGAGATGTGCTTTTCCTCTATGTCAGTCTCTCTCTCTCTCTCTCTGACTCTCTCTCTCTCTCTCTCTCTCTCTCTCTCTGACTCTCTCTCTCTCTCTGACTCTCTCTCTGACTCTTTGGAGCACCTGCCACTGAAACAGAAATCTGGGCTCTCCTGCAGAATGCTTCATTACCTGTATTGTATCATTTTCCATTAGCATTCCCATCACGAGCACATGGCCTCTCTCTAAGAGCTCCTCTTGGCAGGCGGAAACATCCCGTGGTCCCAGTGCGCGGCTGGCTTCCGGTTGGCCCGTGCAGCGGGTGTCTAATTGGTTTATTCAGCAGCATTCCATTCGTACCCTGATTCGCTTTATGTCACTTGTCACTATTCGACACTCATCAAACATTCAAGTGTCCAATTCACTCGGCTCTGAGAGCCGCAAATCTCAAGCCACGTTTGACTGCCGCTGGATGATGAAGTGAAGCACCGACGTACCAGCCTGAATCGACACCCTGTTTACATGCAAAATGCCAAAAAGCAGCTTTTTATTTTAAATCGTTAATAAAGTTGAGTAGCGTAGGGATGCTCTTTCCTGCCAAGATGCTCTTTTGAAATCAATACAGTGGCTTTTTTTCAAAGGTTTGATTCCTGTGAGGAAAACAAGAGAAAATAAGCATCAGTGTGGGTCAGATGAAAGAAGTCGGTTGTAACTGCTCGGGGAAGACTGTACACATCTGTAATCTATCTAGCTTTCCCCCTACACAGTTAATAACCTAAAGCCTCCCTACAGCCACTTGCCAGGAATGATTTAAAATTAAAACCAGGCTTTGCTTGAAGAAAGATTAGATTTATGCTGCTTAATTCACCTGCCACATATTCATAATTACAAGTGTTACTTCTCTCACCTGTAGTTCAGGAATGATGTCCTGATCATTTTGGATGACACGTTTGTGGACTTCACTGCAGTACTGCAGGTGTGACGTCACTGACTCACTGCAAGATGTCTGTCACAGATAAATCACTGTATTCCAGTAAGTGATGAATGTTTAGAGGGTAATTTGGTCAGTATCTAAACTTTAGGTCACATGACACCTTTGCCCATTCTGTACTGATTAAACAGGTAGCCCCGCCCCAGAATTCTGTTATTGGTCGAGTCAGAGGTTGACATGTATGGCCACTGTATGGAGAGAGAGAGAGAGAGAGAGAGAGAGCGCGGTTTAACGTTCTGCCGTAATAACTAACAAATTATTATAAATTATTATAAAAGTCTACAAAACTACATTTACAAGTGAGAACATTTCTGATGCTGTGTTTTTCAGATTTTTTTTCTGATTGTTTTTGTAAATTGCAAGTATGTCAGCTTGTACTACCAATCCTAACCTAACAGTCTACTAATACTCAGAGTTAGCTGCATGCAGTTGCAGCTTAATGAGGGTTAGTTTACATGTAGTTGGAAAGTTACGTCTGAAATGCATAATTGAAACAGTGTAACACAATTTGCTTTGAAAAGTAACGCAGTGAAGCTATCTGATCAGAGCCATTTTCAGTGTATCTCGTCTTTCCACCTGCTGTAGTAACAGTGTGAGAAAAGAAGAGTTAGAGGTCATCTGCCGAGTCTGCACCAGCGCAAACCCCCTACTAACCCTGTGACTGCACTAACTGCTCAGTTCCGGTTCACTCTTATCTCCTCCAGACATGTGTTTTATACAGCTGACCCATTCTCTGATAACCAGGATCTGCTCTGCAGTGCAGCCGACCCCATTTTCATTTGGTTTCCTCACACCCGGTAAGATCAGCATGACCGTGTGACCGCAAAGTGCCTCTCGTACATTGTTATTCCCTTCACTTCACAGTCACACCTTCTCTAGATAGAGAACTCATTGAAACCAGTGTGCCAGTGTTTATAACTCAGACCTGTGAGCCAGCACTCAGTCGTAGCGCCTACAGAATAGAATTTCTGATGAGAGTCAAAACTGGGGTAATGGGCGCACACAGAGTCCGTGCAGAGCAGGAGAAACAAAAGCGATAAGAAATAATCTGCAGCTTTTTCACCCCAGGTGTGATTCCGATGTTGTATTTGGGAACACCAAAACACCAACTTTGTTCGCGGGGTGGAATTTCAATGGGCCACGTCCTGGAAAAGCTCTTCAGTGTTTTCTCCCTGCAGGAGATCTGTTGTGATCTGGGTGCTGGAACAGGGCTGGGAGCTGCCAGGAGGGCTGGGAGCTCTTACTGAAATGGGAAATGAATTGAGGCTATATTTCTTGATTGGTTAGAAAGTGGTTGACAAATCATGATGTGTTTAAAGAAAGTTTGAGGGTTGGGGCTGCACACAGTGATGCTGGAATACTCCCGTGAATAACAATGATTGAACATAATGATAGTGTGTGTAATGATGTTATCACTAATCAAATTGTATTATTATTGTAGTATTTTGTTTGTCTGTGTCAGAGGTGTGTAATGTGTTGCATCATGAGCACAGCTTTCTCTCCTGTGTCAGAGGTGTGTAATGTGTTGCATCATGAGCACAGCTTTCT
>JAZGTI010002703.1:0-34836 GCA_036877585.1 Botia kubotai | reverse complement strand
TCCCTGAACATGTGCCAGTCAGTGTGTTCAAAACAGTCCTGAAGAGCAGAGATGGCTCCTGCTGGCCAGGTTTTCACCTGCTTTAGAACCGGTTTTGAGCGTCTGACTAGCGGTCTGTATGCTGGGATTAACATAACAGATATGTGGTCTGAGTAGCCGAGGTGGGGGCAGGGCTCTGCACGGTACGCGCCGGGAGTGTTTGTGTAATCAAGATCCAGCACGTTTTTCCTTCTTGTTGCAAAGTCCACATACTGATGGAATTTAGGAAGCACTGACTTGAGATTTGCATGATTGAAATCTCCAGCAACAATAAACAGTCCGTCTGGGTTTAGGTTCTGCAGCTCACTAATAGCCCCATACAGAGCGCGCCTTTTACATTCGCGCTGGGCGTAATGTATACAGCGATAATAAGAACAGTTGTAAATTCCTGTGGTAAACAAAAAGGTCTGCATCTAACAGTCACAAACTCCACCAGCAATGAGCAGTAACTAGAGACTAGTACTGAGTTCTTGCACCATTCCGTGTTGATGTAAACACACAGATATGTTTTGCACCGCCACGGGCCTTACCGCACAGAGCTGTGTTTCTGTCAGCATGGAACAAAGCCAGCCCGTCTAACGGACTGGCGGCGTCGGGAACTCTGTCGCTGAGCCACGTCTCTGTGAAAACAAAGACGCAGCAGTCTCTAAACTCACACCGCGTTGTTTGCTGGAGTCGGATGTAATCCAGTTTATTGCCAAGGGAGCAGAAATTGGAGAGCAGGATTGACGGGAGAGCCGGCCGGCTAGCATTTGTTTTTAGCCTAGCACGGACTCCCACCCTCTTGCCACGCTTCCGCTTTCTCACGCACCGCTTGCGAGGTCCCCTTCCCCAGTCATCGGCATCAGGCGACGTTGAGGGCTGGAGGCTCAAGCTGAGCTCGCGTAGCTTCTCCAGCAGATCATAATGCAGAGTGGCTGTAGCATATTTTCTGCATTTTGTGAGTATATGGCGGTTGTATACACGAACACCAGTAGCATCGATGTCCATGCGCCGTTGGATGTTTACTAAAACAAACAAAAAGCACCATTTTGTATCCGGAGCGGCCACTGTCACTCCGCCATCTTGGATTCAAGTGTGTCACCTTAAGGTAGTGTGTCACCTTAAGTTGCATACATGCTTCAGAGTGATCAACATACAAGCGATTGTGAGAGGGGCAGAGCACATTGTTCATGTGCAAGAATATTTGCTCGCAGAGGTATGCCGACCCAAAGATTGTCAGCAAAGCCAAAACAACTCTTTAGAGACAGCAAAATTTCTCTGGCAATTGTGTCCAGCATGTGAAAATGCAAAATCCTTGATTTAGCACTGCTGTGGATTCCAACACTTTGCGCAGTTCTGCAAATTTGGTCTTCCACAGTGCTGAACTCTTGAACTCATTAGCTACATTTCCATGTCCCATGTATTCATCCACTATATCAGAGATTCATCAAATTCTTGTCCATCAAAGCTTTCAGGCTTAATCATGAAAAAAGAAAATGTCTTTGAGAACTGATTCAAGTTCGGAAATGTATTTGAATATCTCACCTGTGCATGCAGCACTACGTGGACAGTACATGTTTGAAATATCCAAATGTGGAGGTAGTAATTCCTCTTGACAAGATTGCTAACATCAGCAAATGCAGCCCATGTTTCAAAGATGTTCATAGCGATTTGTTCTGCACCTTAGTCTGAGATTCTGCACCTCAGAGATTTAGCTCACCAAAGTGGCCTGTGATATCGGTGAGCAAAATATATCGGCGAAAAATATATCAAAATCAACGTCTCATCTCCAATTTCAGGGTAAACTTGGCCTTTTTAAACCAAGAAGGCTTCAATACTGTCAAAGCAGCCAAAAAACATCTCTAAAACTTAACTACAACTTAGCCACCTTACTGCCGAATGGAGAGGAATAAATTTGTACATGTATGTGCACTCCATTTCCTCAAGAAGGGAATGGAACTGTTGTGCATGAGGGAAGTTAACTATGAAACTGACAAACTTTATTAAGATCTGAATTTGTCATTTTAGCACAGAGGTTTTCTTGGTGTATTATGCAATGTGAATTCATGGGGTGACCCACTTTTTCTCAATTAATTTAACAACTGCTGTCAGTTTGCCGACCATGGCAGGAGCTGTATCTGTCATCATTCAGATTTTAACCCCTTGCTCCTCAGAATGCTAAATGGCAGTCTTTTCTTCACCTTTCAGTGTCAGTCATTGCTTTTAGGCAACAAGTTCCTCTCTTACATTCAAATCACAATATTTTGCCTACGGCCAAACATGGAACGTCATTTATGTCTATGCTGTCATCAAGCGCAATAACATATACCATTTAATTTTTCTGACATTTTTTGACATTTCTTCTATGCGTCACTGAACAGTTCTGGCTGACACTGGGATATCTTTGATCCTAGATTTGATAGTTTCCTTGTTAGGCAAGCCATCAAATAAAACCTATGGCTAGAGAGGAAGGCATCCTTAATATATTCCCTATCTGCCTAATCCTTAAAGGATTTTTTGTGTTTAGTTTCTACTAGCAGAGGGATATAGTGAGTGTCAGGTTCCTTCCATCCTAAAAATTTCAAAGACAGCGGTTCAAGTTGCAGACATTAGGAACAACAAAACTACAGACCAGTAGAGAGCAAAAACTCTTTACTGAACAAGATGACTGCTCATTCGAATGTCAGTCAAAAAAATTTAGGATGACATCAAGTGACCTACAGAAAGAATGGCAGCTGGGATAAAGTGCACGGTGAGGACAGTTCAAAACAGGCTCCTAGAGGCAGGGCTAAAGTTGTTGGCCAAAGCTAGAAAAGAGCCTTTCATCAATGAGAAGCAAAGAAAAGCCAGGCTGAGGTTTGCAAAAGACAGAGAGGAATGGACCATAAAGGACTGGAGAAAGGTCATATTGATGAGTATTGATTTTCAGCTCTGCCCAACACCTGGTCATCTAATGGTTAGACAGAGACCTTGAGAGGCCTACAAGCCAAAGTGTCTCACAACCACTGTAAAATCTGATTGAGGATCTGTAATAATCTGGGGATTCAGCAAGGCTGGAATTGGGCAAAATTGTCTTTGCTAAGGGTGCATGAATCAAGCCACATACACGGTTATCCTAAAGGAAAACTTGCTTTCTTCTACTCTGACAATGTTCCCCAGCTCAGAGAATTGTTTTTTAGCAGGACAATGAAGGTTTGGATGGAGAACCACCAGATCAAGACCCTGTCATAAACCAGCCAAATCTCCAGACCTGAACCCCATTTTTGGCCTAGAATGTGATGGATGGTCACATGATATCAAAGTAAAGCTGTTTGAATTGTTGTGCCAGGAGTGGTATAAAGTCACCCACGTGAAAGACTGGTGCAGAACATGGCAAGACACATGACAGCTACAATTTAAAACATTAGTATTGTGTTGTTTAAAAATTAATAGAAACTTTTTCTTTTCATAATTTAACACCTGAAAACACTGCATATTTTTTGTTTTGACCAGAGTTTATTTTCTGCAGATAAATGATTTAAATGACAATTTTCATTTGGAATTTGGGAGGAATGTTGTCAGTAATTTATAGAAGACAAACATGTTTGTTTTATTTAATTCATTATCTCTTTTTTAATATCAAATTTAGGTACAGATCTTGTACATAATCCAAAATATAGTATTGCGTTTTGTGTGTAATTGTGTAAAGCGTAATGACACGTTGGCCAAATTATGTATGCAAGCATGAATTTAACAATATTGATCGACAGGCCTTGTTAAATAGAAAATAACATTTAGTAATTGTCAAAGCATCTTGTTACAACACCATCACAGCCTCGCAGAAGCGTCAGATAGCTTTCAAGAAAGGTGTTTGAGGTTCCTTTCCAGTCAAAATGACCAGACACTTTACGATCTTTAAAATGTAGAAAATAATAGATATAGCATAAAATAATGTACGATTGATCAATGCTGATGTTGTTATAAACAGCTTAAACTGAGTTTACCTGCTGCTTATCTCCCAGACAGGCTCTGCACAAACATAAAAATTAAAGTGGTAAATTAAAACACCATGATGAAAGAATGTTTCAAAAGCTATAAAATAACATCACAAATCTGAAGTGATAAAACATTAAATGTGGAAAGCACTATGTTAAAACAACAAATATAAAAGTTTTATATATCCTTGATATTTTGATAATTGATGATCCTTCCAGCTAAAAACAGATGTTGAATCGACATCAGTTTGCTATCTGGGTTGTGTCTGTAATTAAATCTAAATTATTTTTATGCCAGGGCTCTTGAAAATGCCCCCAACTCTAATTTTTTTGGGGGTAAAGCCAAACTTTTAACCCAGAGATCTTGTTCACAAACAAGTAAATCAGTATTTTTGGAGACAAGGTTTTATTATATTTCTTATAATCTCATTAGCTCAAAAGCAGAGCAAAAAAAACATTATAGAAATTGGGTGGCTACAAGATCGTTTATGAATGCACATGTATGAAATTAAATCATTTCACCCTCATTTCACTCTGTTACCCCTTATATGGACATCTTTTTTTAAAATCTCAATGCTGTAACCCACAACAAAGAAAAATGGTTACATGATGTTATTTAGTCATAATGAGGCACACGTGTTGAGGCATAAACAGAGAAATAAACAAAAATGGAGAACAGAGAGAGCATGTATGCATAGCTGAACACAAAAGTTAAATAAGACCCTACCAACACACACACAAATGTAATAATTGTACAATATCAACAATTGAAGGAATTTTACTGGAAGAATTAAGTCCTTTTCTTAATCTCCATTTCTTTTTTACTGCATTTAAGGAAAAATGATATTTACAAAATTACCTCATAATTAGAGCTAGTAATATTTACAAGTGACAACTCCAAAACACAGTTATTTGTTTAAGTTGCAATGGTCAATAAGCATTTTTGCTGTATTCAATTCAACCTATATTGAACTATTTATGTGTATTTCTACAAATAGTTGGAAATGCACATCTAATGCACACACATACACAGCAGTAAATGGAATCTGTAGTGTTGATTTAGAGTTGTAGATAAAAATCGTTGTGGCTACAGATTGTTAAACAGTGTTCGGATCCCTTCCTCTGGGATCCCACATAGGTCGAAGAAAGAGTTCAGTGTCATCTTAGATTGGTTTAATTTAATCAACTTTGACCACACTGTAGATCTTGGTGACAAACCAAAAACAGGCAAAGAATCCAATTGTACCTGGAAGCATAACATACAGAAGATAAAACATACAAATTACTAAAGCACAATCACAACTCAAATCACTAAATCTTATTTAAATTATAAAATGTATTTCAGCCAAACAACTGTTTTTTTTTACAGTTTGATTAAAGGCAACAGCTCCACTGAAACTCTATGTATGTAGTCATAAAAACTAATGTATGTAGTCATAAAATAACTTTATAAATACTGCATATAATATTGCATAAATAAACTCCTCTATCTTCATCTATGCATCTTCCTGCTAGACTTCCTGCTAGTATTCCATTCGCTTTTGCAATGTTTTTCATTTTGTTTTGTATTGTATTGTATTGTTTCACTTACAATAGACAATAACCCACTGGGGGATTTAATTTAAAAGTAGATGCATGTGCTTTTTGGAGCTTCAAAATCTTCCATGCTATTACAAAGCTGGATAGAGCCCGGATATTTAATATAACTGAAAGTTATTGAAAGTTGAAAGTCATGTACACCTAGTATGCCTTGCGAGTGAGAAAATTACAGGACAATTTTCATTTTTGGACAAACTATTCCTTTAACCATCTAAATGCTTATAAATGACATTTAACTATGCTTATGCACAGACCTGTGAAGAGGAAGAATATTAGTCCCATGATCATGGTGTAGCCGAAGTAAAGAATGGTGCTTGCCAGTCCACTAATCTGCAGTTTAGAGAAGAAATAATGGATGGCATAGACCAGGAAATAAACAGCTGTGAATCCACTGGTTAGGAAGGAACGCCACTGCCAGTGATAATCCTAAGAGACAACGCAAAAACAAAAATAATAAAGCTGAATGCCCTAAATTTGTGTGCCCATACATGTGCATGTATTTATTCTCACCTCAGCACACAAATGGAAATAACAAAGAAGAATGGTGGCCTCAGAGCAGGTAATGACCAGGATGATAAAGACCAGGAAGAGGAAGCCAAACATATAGTACATCTGATGAGACCTGTCAACAAATTTACCACATAAATACTGTTAAAATGGGTTTGATAAAAGCTGTGAACTAAAGGCTAAATGTAAAAAGGATGGTTTCTTTTTCTGGTTGATTAAAACTAGTGCTTAATTGCATCAGTACTGACCAGATGCTGTTGAGGATGAAGAACAACTGGATAAAGATGCACCCGAATGGCAGGATTCCACCCATGACAATGCCAGGAAGAGGTTTAGTGTAAAAAGACTGCTCTGGAATCTGTCTGGGAATCTGATTGGTCCGCACTGGATGTTCAATCCCCTGAAACAGTACAAAAATACACATTAGTACTAAACAGATAAATATATGTCACTCTTATAAATGATGCTCATGAGGTTCAAATAATCTTCTTGGATCTTGGAAAGAGATTTAACAGTAAAAAAAAAACTCACACTCTTCTTGAAGCCAAAGTATGCTCCAATAAAAGTAAGGGGTACGGAGATACAGAACCACAAAGCCAGAATGGCCACCAGAGTGCCAAAGGGCATAGCAGCTGATGAACCCTCACCCCACAAAATTAGATTCATTACAAAAAAATCAGCAAACACCACCCTAGAAAAGCACACAAATAAAACATTAACAACAGACCACATTAAATCAAGCCAACGGTAAAAGCAAGACCAAAACACTTTTTTCAGTTTAATTAATACCTTAAAATGTCAGGTATTTTTAAAGATGGTAAAACACCAAACACTAAACAACATAATTTGATGGAAAATTGACATTCATTTACCCACCCTGGACACAAAAACGCTGTCAAGAGGACATTGGTCTTCCACTTCTCACCACCAAAGGCTGGACAGAAAAAAGGAGCACATCAGTTGACCTTGCATGTGATTAGGAATACAAATTCAATACCAAGCTCCACAAAATGCAAAAAGGGTCACAGTCACCTTTGGCTTGCTCATGATGTCTTTTCTGTATTTGTTCTTAAATGTATTCTATGCTTTATATGTCTACCATGTCCGTTTACAGTAGTTTTTGTCCTTAAATGCAGTTTCTGTGTAGCTTATTTCTGTACTGTTTGTTTTTTTGTCTTGCAAGTGATTTTCTTGTTTCTTTGTCTTGCTAAAACATTTTCTGTAAAGCTTATTTATTTGTTTTTCTTATGTCTTTACTGATGAAGGGACATTAAATGCTCTTAGTAGTTTATGCAATATAGTTGCAATATTTTTTAAATATCCAGTTTCATCCAGTTCCAGGCACTGAACAACTCAAAGATTCTATTATATCAATATAGTCATATTTGTCAACACTGCTTGCAGCTTAAAGCTACCAAGATGCTGGCCAAGATGGCCATTCTGTAGCTGAATGGCTGGGACTACCTAGAAGAAATTTTTATCTCAAAGGACTATCATCTAAAATGTTTTCTTTAAAGATGGTTTGCAACAATAAAACTTGTGATAAGTACTATAGAAATAAAAACTCAATTGAAATAATATTATAGTGCTATATGTTTAATACATAGAGTGTAATAATGTTAATAAATAATGTTTAATAAATAAAGAGTAAGAAAGTAAGCTCTTATTCTACACAAGCCAAGAAATCCACAACTGAAGCAAAATAGCAGAACGGATTTGATACCTTTCTGTTTGTGTAAAGGGCTCCTTTGGACACTAATTAAATTTAACAAACTGAAGAAAGCCCTAACAAAAAGAAAGGAACAGTGGTTAAAGGTCAAACCCCTGCTGTGTACTTACATTTGTAGTAGCGGGCAGCCACATAACCTGCTGGAGTACCCAGCAGCACCCACAGCACTACTGCACACGTCATCAGAGCCCCACGATTTGCAGGGGACAGGAAACCCAAACATGCAAAAACTACAAGGAGGAAAGTAGGACTAGTCATATTTAAGGGGCACTTATTTTCAGTCTCATTTGGTATCTCTGGAAATTTATAAAAATGTTTAAGAAAACTTTACAAAATCATAACGTAATCATAAAGAATCATAAAGTAATCAGACCCCCTTCACTTTTCAATTTTATGTTACAGCCTAAAATTATATGATACTACTGTTTCCTCATTAATCTACATACCGAGGTCCTGAGAGATGTGAAACAGGTTTTCATTTAGGATATCTCTGTTCTTTGGTCAGCATTGAGGGAAAGATGAATGGAGCAGTCTTCCAATTGATTTCCTTTAGACATAACATTTAGAATTTAGGAAAAACAATTAATCTTGGTGAGGTGACGCTTCCATCTAGCCATTCTGAAACACTCTGGGAACTTTGTCCCAACTCCACACAGGATCTCTGGAGCTCAGTCAGTGACCATCAGTTTCTTGGTCTTCTCTCTTACTAAGGCTAGTCTTTCCCCATTGCTCAGTTTGGCGGGGCGACCAGCTCCTGGTTGTGCCAGACTTTGTCCATTTGAGGATTACACTGTGCTCTTCAGTTCAACCTTCATTTTTTGTAGCCTTCTCCAGATCTGTGTCTTGTAACTACCTTGTCTCTGAGCTTTGTAGGCAGTTGGCATGATTTTTGCTCTGATATACATTGTCAGCTATGAAGCCTTTAATAGGCAGCTGTATGCCTGTCCAAATAACTTACGAACAATTTAACCACAGGTGGACTCCAATCAAGGTATAGTAGCAGGAGAAATGGGTGTTGTTGTACAGGGTCTAAGTACTTATGTCAATGTGATATTTCAGTTTATTTTTTTTTTAATACAATTACAGACATTTCTTAAATTGTTTTTACTGTCATTATAGAGTACTGCGTGTAGATTAATGAGGAAAAAATTATTTAAATGATTGTGGTATCAGGCTGCATCATAACAAAATTGAAAAAGTAATGGGGGTCGAAATACTTTCCGAATGCACTGTATTTCAAAGGTCCAGATGCAGCAATATAACAGAGCTCCAACCTAGCTTTTTCAGCTGTCCTAGCTCATACAACAGGGCTTTTTACACTGTGCCTAACCCCAGGTTATCTTTACTCTAAGCCCCAGCTTTTAACCCTGGGGACAATTTAGAAGCAGGGTTTTAAACAGGGTTATGAAACCAACTGTTAACAACAAATAAAAAATTTTTTTAACCCAGGGTTTAGGAATGTACAGTGTGAAATTTCAGGTCATGAATACATGTTAACCTCTTAACTTCTAAACTGATAACTCAGGGGTTTGGAATGACTTGGAGTTAACAATTTAAAGGGTGAAGAACCCTAATGTGTCAGCTGTTTTAAAGCAAAAATTATGAAAACTATAACCCAGTGGTTCCCAAACGTTTTCTGCCGGGCCCCCCTTTTGCAAAATTAAAAAAAAAATTTAAATAAAAATCTGGCTGGGTGGATGTCAGCAAAGAAAGCATTACTTTGATATCAGTGTGCTTATACCAAAACTAATTTCACAGTAGTATGCCAGCCATCATGACACTGTATCTTAATCCAATAACTGGACCTAAATATACACCTAATAAAAATACTATAAGTACCATCCAGAGTCATTTGTTTATAATAAAAAATAATAATAACATAAAAGGGTGTTGTCTTTACATAATTTCACAGCACCTATCACACTTATCACAATCAGACTGCCCCTTGGTGTTGTAGATTTATTGTGAAGCACTGCCACTGAACAGCAATGCAGGAAACTGAAAACAAACCCATGCCTGCTTCCCAACCCTTTTAAAATTTCCTCTGAAAATATTTTTATTATCATTCCTTAAATTTTTCTAAAGACAATTTTACTGTTCCTCTGTCACTATTTGTAACCAATGTTACCAATGTTGTAACCAATGTGCAGTAAACCAAAGAATGTTCTAAATAATAATGAAAAATGTAACTCGCTCAATCCATTAGGATTTGAATTTTATGTTATTGGTCAGCTCTGTTTACACTTACATAGAGTAACAAAAGTCATGATGAAGATCTGTGTCCCTGAGCCGAGAAAGACAGACAACAGCATGCCTTTCCTTGGAGGCCTAAATACATCTCCATGAACAAGCTTCCACCCAAATTCCTCCTGAGCATCCTCCTGGAAAATATGGAGTAGAAAAGGGAGGCTTTAACATTAGCAGACAATACCTAAAGCAATCTAGTGTGGGTATGGTTCTAAAGCCTGATTACAGCTAACACAGATCAAAGGAAATACACTGACTGCTGCTGACAAATTAAACAACTGCTAGACTGTCTTTAAGAAGTCTGATGAGTGCAAAATTACATCTAACAGAACTAAGTTATTTTATCACCATCAACAAGAACTATTCTAGTGATTATTTACACAGCAGCATTTATTTAAAATATGTGAACCCCAAATTAACCCTGTTGTAACTTATAAGTCCAGTCTCTTTGGCTGGATCACAGTTCAATTGACCACAAGTGTGGTCTGCTGTGGTCCGAGTTCAGACAAATAGGTAGAGCTTGAAGGCATGGCATCTATAACTGTCTCTACATAAACATTAGTCAGCAAAAGAATTATTTTCTACCATGGTGTTTGGTACTGGTACGCATGACAGCGTGTTGGCTGTCAACAGTGCTTTTCCAGGTGTTTGTGTGATGGTATAATTGTATCTCATCATTCTCGTGTGGAATCTCTGAATTCTGGGATGAAGTTATTTTAACTCTTGAATACCCAGCAAGCTTACAAGTGATTTGTGGTCTGTTTCCAGGTGGAAGTGATGTCCAATGAGGAACTTTTTTAAACCTTTCGCAATTAGAGGTCAGGCCCAGTGCCTTTTTATATCCACCTAGGGATACTGTAGTTTTAAATTGTGGCCTATTGAAAAATCTTCCATATAGGGTTATAAATGCTGTGTATCCAGCTGATTGATCTGACAGTGGAATCTGCAAAAACCTCATGCTCACATTCAATTTACTAGTCCTTTGCACCGTGCAACAGTCAACATGGTCTGCTATACAGAAGCCAGAATGTACTATTTGCTTTGTATACATACTAAAATTGGTCAAAAGGCTGGATTTGATGTGCTCTGGGACAATTCTTTCACTTCATGATTACTGGTGTGAATACAAATTTATACAATTTATATCATTTTAAAATGTTTTTCTGGATTTTTTTGTTGTTATCATGTCTTTCACTGTTAAAATAAACCTACAATTAAAATGATAGACTGTTCATTTGTTTGTCAGTGGGCAAACGTACAAAATCAGCAGGGAATCAAATAATTTTTTCCCTCACTCTACATTAACACACTGTATTATTAGTTTATGCTTGGTAACTAACAAACACCCTGAATACTATGCACTCATATTGTATGAGTGCATACTATACACACGCAAACATTAACAGGTCTATTACTTGGTAGACAAAAGCGCTCCACACAACAGTCATACAGGAAGGCTAATCATACAAACCAGACAATGACGTGACAGGTCTGAACTTACCACAGAGTCCATCTGATTGTATCGAGCAATGTCCTTATGGAGTGTCCTCAGCATGATCATAGCAACCATCCCCGAGAGGAACAGTACAATCACCAAAGAGTTCATGATACTAATAAAGAACAACAGAAGATCTGAGTGTACAGAGTGCATATTTTATTTGCTAGAGAACAACATGAGATACTAAAATATAAATTTGGTGGTGTTGAGTGGGTCAAAGAATGACCCCTTGTTATCCAAGTTTTGTGACAATGTTCACATCAACTGTGTCATTTTGGGACAGGGACATACATTGCGTGTATATAGTGTTAAACTCTCACCTGAACCACTGAATGTTGGTGTGTGGCATAGATTCAAGAATATAATCCCATCGAGAGGCCCAGCGAATCAGTTTATCCTCCTACACCAAACCAGCAGTTATACAGAAAAATCAAGTGCTCTAAAGAAACTCTAACGCTTAAGATTCTTTATAGAAAACAAAGCATGATACGAGTACACAAAAAAATAACAGAACATCACACCTTATGTTGAAAGGGAGATAAAGATTTAAAATGTTGCAAGAGGGGAACAAAAAGGGAATAAGAGAACAAACAAGAAAAAAGAAAGAAAGAAGAAAAGAAACAAAGACTGACTATAAACTTGACTGTGTAAGTGTAGACAATCTTCGTCTCTCCAGTGAACTTGTTGCTCAGGCTCATGGGAGGTCCTGTGCAATCTGGTTTGTCCACATTAGTGTGCTTATAGCTTTAAAGAGAGTTAAAAACATCAATTACATGAATATTTACTTGTTTTATACATATTAATGTGACATTACATTGCAAAGACATAATATAAAACCATCTGCCTTATACAAGCACACCAATTGAGCTTTATCTATTTACAGTGTCTGAAATACCTCTTAGGCTCTAATTTGGCTGCGACCAGCCTGGCACCAGCAGCCTCGTTTTCAACCACATGGTAGAAGATGGTGATGTCCACATGGTTGAAGATGTAAAAGGTGTCTTTGTCATTGAAGTCAGCCTGCATGAAAATTAGGCTTGAGCAGTAAGTTACACAGAGCAGGTATCACATGAAAAGTCTTACTCACATTGACCACACAGGCATCTTTTGCCCGCCCTGTCTCCGTGACATAGCAACCAATAGGGAAGCCAGGATTACAAAACTTCTGATTGTCCTCCACATCATAACACCAGGTCACCGGCATATTATCAACAATCCTAAAACAGACATGTTATATTACCCAGAGTACGGAATATCTTATTGCTGTGTTATTAAACAGCTGATTACATGTTTCTAACCTGATTGGTTAAGCAGCATCCTAATATTGCTAATACTACAGCACTGGGAAATTTTACTGTTTGTATCACTCTACTTGTCTGTGTTTGTGTCGTTCCAGACTAAATAGTACATATGGAAGTGGGGAAATTGTTTTTTGCGGTTATGAAAGTATTTTGAAAGTTGAAGTATCTTACACTCCAGGATTACTCAGAACTGGGCTTACCAGTAAGTAAAAACAGTGTCGCATTTGCAACTGTGCTTATCTACAAAGTATCACCTGTGAGTTATAACTATACTAATATTCACTGTGATTATCAGAATATCACCATATTATTGACATATATTGCTTTTTATTGCTGTTACTGCGGAAAGAGAAATTATGCTGCCTTACCAATGGTGCTGGTAATTGAGAAGCATGCCCTTCTTAAGAAAGTCCAGTTTGGATTTATCCTCATATTTTTCTGTGTTGTACTGTTTTACACAAACACTTTTGCAGTCCTCATTTTTTTTGAAGAAAAACTAGAAGACAAGTAACAAGTTAAAGATACTTAAAATAGATGTGTATTTGACTCAAGTTATTCCAGTAAACCTCTTAAAATGAAAGATTTAATAATTAGCATAAATTAAGGACAGAAAATTAGCATAAACGTGTGTGTTGCACCTTATACGGGGACGGTTCAATTCTCTCTCCAAACAGTACCTGACCCAAGTTCTCAGATGGTCGCTTCTCAGATTGATCAGCACAAAAATCAAACCTGAAAAGTAAAAAAAAAGATAAGAGAATGTAAAAGAGTAAAAGAGTAAGTAAAAAGCTTTCAGCACACAATAAACCATCTAAAAAAACAAACACAAATAAATAACCTTACGTCACAGAATCTGCTCTGAACAATGTCTATTAGACTAGAAGTGTTTTCTTGAACTAACAAAAATATAGATTTAATAGTTTTTTATCTCCACCACAGGTGACACACATCAGCTTTTCAAAAAGTAAATACATTTGTCTGTAACTCTGATTTTTAATGTGAAATTAAATCTAGAACTTTTTGCCTCCCTATCACCATCTCTGGTTTAAACATAAAATTGCACGTTATGTTACATACTTTCTTTACGTATATCAAAGTCAAATGAAGCCAAACTTGCATTTCCCAGGAAATTGGACAGCTCAAATTATAAATGATTATGGTAACCCATAATCGTATGGTAACCCTTAATCGTATGGTAACCCATACTTGAAATGTGACCTCTGCCTTTGACCCATCCAGTGAGTAGTGAACACACACGCCCTTTGAACAAGGTTTCACAAGACACCGTCATTCACTGACCACAGGGTTCTGGATAGGGTGTAGACAGGCAGGAGGGTGTGAGGGTATAGTGGTGCAGAGCCAGTGGATGTTTTACATGCAAGCAGTAATGAATTTATTGGCACATTTCTCGCCATGTTAAGCACTCAAATATACCTTAACAGTTTAAAGTCTGATGCATTGCCATGGCAACACTTAAGATATCACAAATCCCTTCACAATATAACAGCCATGTGTCTAGGGCTGTCACGGTGAACCACGCTATTGACAAGCCAACCACAGAGCAAGACGATAACTGCAGAAATCTAAAGAACCGCAGTGTAGGTCTGCCCCAATCAGTCAACTAACCATTGGACCGTTGAGGAGAAATGGCTTAGCCTAACAATTGAAGTCAGTTAGCCCTAAAAAATGAAAGCTCTCCTTTTGTTTGTTGTGTTTAATGTGTGTATGTTTATGTCTATTTATATGTTCTATGTTTCCCCTGTAGTGTAGTTTAATAAACACCCATATGTATTCACCCTTGATTGTTGCTGCACTCAGTGCTCACAAATAAGGTCACTTAAACTGTGTTCGATCTTGCTACACGCTCTAAAGTCCTGTTAAAGCAGAGAAGCATTATTTTCAAGGTCAGACAAATAATGCTTCTTAGATCCAATAAGTCATTTACTCGCTGGACAAATGCATAAGCTGATTATTGTCATCATTCCTGCTGATGAGGTACTACATAATGTGTATATTTAATGACGATTAATTATACGTATTTCCCTTTGAGCTGAATGAACTACAAAATGTTGTACAAATAACAACATTTTCAGGTGGCGGAAAACGTGGTCTCCATGAATTTATTGTTAATATAATTTATAGCTAAAATAATAGCTTACACACAGTAAATAAAATACCATTTGCATCAAAAAGATGAGATAATCTAACAGACACGCCAAATTTGAGACAAAACATGATAGATAGTCCAAGATGGCGGCATGACAGTAGTGCGCAGCGGCCATCATACATGCTGTTGCATTCATACATGCAAAAGCATGTATGAATGCTGTTCATAGACTTCAGTTCAGCATTCAACACAATCATTCCCCAGCACCTGATTGGAAAGCTAAACCTGCTGGGCCTGAACACGTCTCTCTGCAACTGGATCCTGGACTTCCTGACTGAGAGACCTCAGTCATTCCATATCGGGAACAGCACCTCCGACACCACCACACTAAGCACTAGAGCCCCTCAGGGTTGTGTGCTCAGCTCATTGCTGTTCACTCTGCTGACTCACAACTGTGTAGAAATGCACAGCTCAAATCGTATCAAGTTCGCCGATGACACAACCGTGGTGGGTCTCATCAGCAAGAACGACGAGTCAGCATACAGAGAGGAGGTGCAGCAGTCAACAGACTGGTGCAGAGCCAATAACCTGTTTCTGAACGTGGACTAAACTAAAAAGATGGTTGTTGACTTCAGAAGAGCACACCATGACAACTCTCCTATGAACATCGACGACGACTCTGTGTAGATCGTCAAGAGCACCAAGTTTCTTGGTGTTCACCTGGCGGAGAACCTCACCTGGTCGCTCAACACCAGTTCCATAACCAAGAAAACCCAGCAGCGCCTGTACTTTCTAAGAGGACTAAGGAAAGCACATCTCCCACCCCCCATCCTCACCACGTTCTCCAGACTATGGCTATGACTATGGCTCCAGACAATAGCTTTCAGGCTCCGCAATAGTCAGTAACTGGACTGAAGGATCACACACATACACACACACACACACACAAACTTATATACACACACAACTGGGCATTCCCCACCCTTTTCAGTTGTTTTTGCACATCTTGCTGCCTAAAATTATGGCTACACCTATGTTTACACTTATGTTTACTGTTAACACCTATGTTTACATTTGTTTACAGCTGCTACTGTCACAAGGTTTACTTTTTCCTTACAGAACTGTGTACTGGTCGGCGCTGCTTGTATATGGTTGAAATGACAAACTCCACTTGTAACTTGTAATTTGAGAGAGAGACGAAAAGAAATGGTTGCTAAGCCCTATTCATGCGGGCTAGCACCAAACGGTGAACTTAAACAACTAAGAAAGGAAAATCAGCAGGGTCACATTGCAGGGCTCGCAAAATCACTAGTCCGACATCCCGGGGCTAGTGTGAAATCCAGTCAGGCTACCAAAATGTATTTCTGCCCTGCCTGGCTGGCTATCTTATATATTGCAATGCATTTGCATTCTCTTACTAATTTGGTTGGGTAATTATGTTGTATGTAATGTTCTGGCATCGGGGAGCCACCATCAATATGTGGGGTATTCAAATCGCGATTGAAGGTGCGCTCGTCTCATACAGAGGTAGAATGCCCCAAACCTAAGCAGGCATCTGGCAAACTGGATTGCATAGATGAGACTAATTGTCCTGATGAGCCACTGTGAAAGGCTGGGAAGTGCTAACCAGCCCTCCAGACTCTGACAGCAAGACTAGAGGCATGCTCTGCTCCTCCTCCAGGTGAAGGCAGTCTGTGGGCAGAAATGCATTGCGATAGCACCCTCAACCTGAGGAATATCGACACAGCCCTTGGCCACCACACTGTTAAGGGTGGAAGAGCTTGTAAATCAAGTCCAGGACAAGCATGGCTCCACCACTTAGTGGGCTCCTTGTGCACCTCATGAAAGAATGGCACGATTTGGTCACATACCAATTTGGTCAGATACCAATTGTCTAACCATGAACACTGAGGAGACAGTGGAGGATTCCACTGCAACTTAATGCTCCTGGCAGCCCAAGACAGCACCCTGAATTATAAGGTTAAGGGTACCCTTAATGAAACATGGGTTGCAAGAAAGTCCAGTTAAGAAACATTGATAATGTCACTAAATATTTCCCCTTAAGCAATTAACAGTGTTCCTTTAGGTTCTGTTATGCATGGTTTAAGTCCTTAATAGTTTCACCTTTGAAAAATTAACGGACCAACACAGCTCCCTTAAATCTCAAATGCAATGGCTAATATCATGTTAACTAAAGAAGTAGTTCAGAACGCATTTTCAGAGATTGAAATAAAATTTGTTAAACTGTATCAAACCAAGGGTACTTTACTCATAAGCCAAGGAATCAAAGGAAAAATAAATTTTCAAAGTCAAAAAGTCATTATAAAAATGAGTGAAACTTTGAACTGTTGAAGCCGCTTAGAAGGGATGAGGTAGAGACTCCAAATTTCCTATGGTCATTTTTTAATGTACTCTTCTATGGTCTATAGATTCCCATGGAAGAAGAGGAAAACAAAAAGATACAATAGGGGGCTTTGCCCCTGCAGGGCTGAGATCATTTTGTACAAAACATACTGTAAAATAATTTTGTTCTTATATAACATAAGACAACTAAACACATCACTCTGTAATGTTATTGTAAACATTTTCAAAACATGTTTTTTCAATCTGCTGCTTGCTGTTGCTAAACAGTTGAGGAGGTTTAGCAGACCATAGCTTCATTGCTGGGTCCTATGTTTCAAAAGGTTATGCCTTTTTCCTTGAGAAATATGTAAGAGATTAAGAACAACACATGGCAAATGATCTATTATAGTCTAACATCAAATATATCAGAATATGACGTTATATAAGTTTGTCAACTAAATATTTAATTGTTATTAAAAATTAATTCAACTACAGTATAACAACAGTGAATTTAGTTCCTTAATTCAGCTAGCCATAAACATTATCCATTAAGGGATATCGCTTCTCTCATCCAGTGATATGTTTGCCGATACCTCAAAAAAATCCAGCAATACAACTTGATTCATTTGGGGGTATATTGATCGATTTTTCAAAATGTAGATATTATGTGCCTAGATTACACAGCTAGTTAACATTTTAATTCTCACAAAACTCACAAATGCAACAAAAATACATAACACAAATGTTCAATTAAACTCTTTGAAAATTGCATATCCAGTATCCCAATTGGGAGTTACAACCAAAAGTTATTTACACTTTAGTTTATATTTTTTAAATAAAAAAAATAATGGGCTCATGATTTGAGGTGACAGTGACTGTATTTCGTCAGCCAAAGTGCTTTCTTCGATTCCATGTTTTCTTTTTAATGCACTGACAATTTTGTCATTTTTTTCACTCAAGTATTTTACCTGGCACAGCCAGCGTTTATAAATTACATGGGTTTTCTTTGTCTGCCCATCTACCTTCCCCAAATACAAAATTTTTTCATACCCACGATTTGCGTCCAACAGCAGTGTGTGTCTGTCTTTTCGCTGCTGTCACCACTTTGTTGCACAAAGACAGACAGTATAATAAAAAAATGAAAATACGCACTTTGGTGAAAATGCGTAGTGGACGTCACGTTATGTGAAGATATGGAGAGTATTTAAAATAAACGTACCTATATTTTACGTACCTATATAAAAGTATAGGTACTACATAAAAAATATTTTACGTGTGGCATCGATGCATCGATCCATATTGATATATTGTTACACCCCTACTATCCATGGCATTTATAGTGTAAACAAAAAACAACTGAACACATCAATCTTTTAAAATAAAAACTGCAAAACTTCAGTACAGCACAGAATTATCTTTAAACCAGATATTGTTAAAATGACAACAGGAGGTTGTCAACAAATGACACGTAACACGATTTACGTTGCATCACAACAGAGAACACTGCCTCAGAAAATTAAAATCAAAAATATAACTGGCTTATGGTTTTATTTACATTTTTAATTACAGCTGCCATTCTAAAAACAAAATTCAGGCACATTCAAAACTCAAGCGCATGTCAAATATTGAAATCCTCCCCACCTAAAATCAAGCATTTTCAACTGTACAAACTTTGCTTGCTTACTGAAACTTTGCTTGCTTACTATCTTGATAACTGTCTTAACTCTGAGACAGACCTTTTGGCTGTTGCATTTTTGCAAACGTATGCAACCTCTGCAGACCTACTTCAGCTCACTTGAATCCATCAGGATCTCTTACACATGCACCTGGACTCTTGTTCAGCACAACTGAACAAAAGTTAAATGCAAGTATCTACTACCTAATAATGGCAAGTTAGATTGGAGCATGCCCTGCTGTCAGCCCAGAAGGATTCACCTTGGGTAGGCAATTTGTACAATGCTCCACCTAATTTGGAAGATATACTATTACAGCTCCAGAAAGAAGTTGAAGTGCATTGGATTCAAACTGTATGTGTTGGTGAACAATCGAAGTGAAGGGAACAAAATGGTTGCCACATGTATCCAGGGCACTGAATGTTCTCCTAAAGCAAGGGAAGAAGGAGGGGACCCTAGAAAATATTTATCTGCTATGTCATACCTGTATAAGAACTTATCAACTTAGTGCTATGTTTTACCTGTATTGAAATTACCCCTGTAAAATGAGTTAAAGGGAGTGGAGGGTATTAATTTGCTGTGTTGTTATGCAGACCAAGGAGACCATGGAGACATCATTCCTTGGATTCTGCCAAGTCTTGGCATTTATTTACTGCCATTAGTAAATAAGGATAAGGAACCTTATCCTCAACATTGAGACAATGGCTGTGAGTCTCCAAGTGCCAGGCTGTCCTCCCTCCTTGCAGCTATGAAAAAACAGATACTAGGGATTAAGAACAGAAGCAGGATATGTGATATCATCCTTTATAATCCTAAATGGAAATACAGAAAAGCCTTACTGACCACTTATATGTTAATGAATGTGCATGTAAGTGTCCTGTGGGGAAAGGATGCAATAAACTTATGAAATAGCAGTGTAGTGTAATTACATAAAAAACACTGAAATCTATCAGAATTTAGAATCAATTAGTTAATTTATTTGTAATGTCATTTGTTCATTCGCAACTGTCACAGGAGTTCATTTAGGAAAGAGGAGGCAGGAAATTTGGCTAAGGATGGACCAATCAGTCAGACCGCTCCCAGACTCCAGTAGCAGATAAATATGACTGTTGCTGCAATAGTTAAACAGCTCCATCCCCGGTTCAGCAGCCTACTTATTGTTAGCCATCCTGATCTTAATGACATGTCAATTACTTGCAGTACTTTTCATAACATGCATCAATAGAATTCACCATCTTTAAAATTAATTATGGAATTAAGGAGGGTCTGTTTGTAATAGAAAGGTCATTCATGGTTAATAATAATAAAAATAGTCTTCTGAAAGTTTGTGTTAAAAGCTTTAACAGAACCAACCAGTTACAGTTTGATTGTATTTCATTAAGGAATGGCTGTGATCATGCTCTGGCTGAAGAGGAGTTCCAGGCCTTGAAATGTAGTGTTCAAATTTTCGGTGGGTGCTCCTAAATTTTTGCTGGTGCTCCTAACTCTTTGAAGAAAGCTCATTCGAGCCCTACTGAGTAGTACAACTTGCTAAGCCACAAGCCTAGAACATTTCTGGACGTTGCTTTGAAACCCATGAACGCAAAAGGTACCCTAGCAACCACCCCATAAACCTCCACTGAAAAAGGTTAGAGGCTTCAGCTTTCCTGTAGCTCAGTGGTTAGAGCATGGCGTTAACAACGGCAAGGTCATGGGTTCGATTCCAGGGATTGGATATACTTAGAAACAATGTATAGTATAATGCAATGTAAGTCACTTTGGATAAAAGCATCTGCCAAATGCATAAATGCGAATGCATCAGAACATCACAGAGACACGTTAGTGGCCTCTTTTGACTAAGACTGGCAAGTAGTCTTTAATCATTACCATGGAAACTGTTCAGCCATGCCCTAGCAACCATTCAGAGCACTCTAGCAACCAACATGAATTAGCTACATCTCAGCACCAGAACATCACAGAGACATGGAGGTTGGCTCTTCTGATTCACACACACATTCGTCTATTGGTTTTACCCAGTGAACTGTCTAGCTGCACCCTAGAAACCATTTACTGTACCCTAGCAAGCATGTAATAAAATGAATAAACCATATCTCTGACTCAGAACAATGTAGAGACATGTGGGTGGGCTTATTTGACTCAGGCTGTAAGTGGGCTTTATGTATTGCCCTGACAACTTCCTGACCACACCCTAGCAACCATTTAGATCACCCCTAAAAATCTAGGGATAGAAAAAGGAGTGTAACAATAAAGGAGAAAGGGTGAGATAACTATCATCTCCAAGTCCCAGGGCAGTCACAAAAGTGCAGAGATACCAAAACATCATGAATAAGCCACATTTAGTATATTTATCATGCTAAAACGTGTTGGTACCATCCTAAATATGCTAGCATCATGGTAAAGGAGAATATCAGACCAGAAGTATTCAAATATTATACACTTATAAGGCCGGGCCAACATAAAGTTGTTTGTCCTCAAACTTTACTCTAGTTGTATATTCATCTTCATTGAACTTGTTCGTATCACTTTAAAGAAATATTTTTCTTCACGAAAGGTTTGAATTTCTTACACATCAGCTAATATTTCAAATCAACATAAAAAAATTAATAACTCATGTGACAAGTAACCATGTTGTGAGTGGATGTACATTTTCCCTTACATCACCTCTTACAAAATGGTTTAATCAATTGTGTGACATTTCATCTAGCTAACCTCAGTTTTAATTACGTTAAACACCACACAACCTTTAACATCATTAACAACAAACTTCAGTATGCAAAGTTATTACTATTTTGGTTAGGTTTCGCTGTTTAAAAACCTTTTGCATAAACAATTAAAAGAAAGGTGTTATGAATTTATTCAGATCACCTAGAGCAGTGGGTCCCAACCTAGGGTCCACGCCCACCCTGCAAACTACCTAGGACACCTTGTATGCTTTAAGGTTAAAAATGGATGCAAAAAAACTTTAATAGGTAGCTTCTAGGAATTCTCCAAATGATTGGTCACTGATCGAAACCAGCTAATAATTACTTCCTACTTCCTTGATACGGTTTCTCAGGTTGCCAATCACATTTTTGCATGCAAGCATGCACAACAGACGAGAGGTAAGGTGAATATGAAAAGCTTAGAACACAATACTACTTTGTTACAGAAAATTTTGCAATCGCCATTACAGCTGTGGTATGAATGCACATATTTTCTGTTCACTTCTGAACTGTTCCCTGAAACGAGAGCATGTTCTCCTCATTTAGAGCACCAAGTGATGGGTTGCCAGTTATTACACTCACATAGAGGAGCTTAAGCATTAAGCACAAAGTTAATTAATAAAACACTGCATAAGACTCAACATTGGATTATACTGTGGATGCACTGACTGATAAACCTCAGTGTTATTGTAATGGCAGTCCCTCTCCAATCTGCTAACAGACAGCTAACACAAACTTTCAACTTTTCACAACATTCACACTTTTCACTCTTTCTTCTTAGGTGTTTTCACTACACGTCCACACTTTTCCATAGTTTTTTGAGCAGTAACAAATCATACTGGTTCTATATAGGCACACTATTACCAATGTCTAGGAATACTCACGCAGTGTATTCATATGGCAAAACAGACTCCACAGAATCCAGCCTGTTCACAAAAAGCTCAATGGTTGACTGGCAATAAAAAGAGAAGAAAAACTGTGTTAGTTAAAACTGTTTACCAAATGTAGTAGAAACATAGAAACCACAGGTTACTGTTACTACTGTTAAACTATAATATAGTTTGTGTTTTTCAATTTGCATTTTGTATCCTTTCTTTATTAGGGCCCAAGAACTAAGCACAATAATTATCTGCAAGCAGCAATTAACTGGGTTTAAGTGTTTTAAGAATTTTGTCATCTATGCTGTAGGTCCTAGGAGGACTAGGAGGACCAAAAAATATCCATGATGGAGAGCATATTATAACACACACAGAAATTAAAGGAATAAAAGACAGTGCTTATAGATGATGAACCATGTTTACACGTACATATGCACACGTAAATCAATTTATTAATAACTGTGTGGACATAGTGTTTTGTATCCTTTTACTTTCTAGTCTACCCTCTAGTGGTAAACATGAGGAACTACAGCTTTCATCTAGGAGTTGAAATGATTGATCTTTAGAAAAAACTGCTGGTCGCCCCCTTTTTATCAAAAACGGCTGTAACTTTTTTGTCCTGTTACTGTCTAGTTTTTTCTTTAGTGGACAAAATAAGAAACTACTGCCTTCATCTAGAAATTGAAATGATTGATCATTAAAAATTGCTTGTCACCCCCCTATTGTTTTCCCCAAAGAAAGTGTGGTAAAGCTGAAAATATGAATAAAAGATACAGGGTCATTCCATGTCAAATCAACAAAATTTTGGAAATTTCTCTGGCTTAAATTTTACAAAAAATTATATACCTGTTTTGAATTGTCATAAAAATGATTTTTTTGTTTTTTGGATATTATAAGTCTGACCGTAGTCAGACCAATGTCGTCTGCAAATTATGCAAGACCATCATCCCCGCCATAACTGGTAATACCACGAACTTGATGTACCACCTTAGCCGCGCTTACCCTTTGGAGCCAGATGCCTTGAGGGAATTATGATCAGAGGAAGGTTAAGTTTAAAATAAAAATGTTTAAATGTAATATATTTTTCTCCTGGTCCTTATTTTAATTGGGTCATAAAAAATATCGATAATTATCGATATTGACCGATATGAAACACTGACATCGTGATACAGTTTTCAGCCATATCGCCCAGCCCTAACTTGCATCATTAGATTTGATGGCTTATGCCGAGCTTTACAATATCAAATTTGCCATATTCTAACATACTTCCTGTCAGTCATACTGAATACCTGAGAGTAGGTTTTAAGCACACCAATAGGACTTGAGGCATTCCCCAGACCCCTATGACAAGTTATAAAAATGTTAGCAGGTTGATTTGTTTAGCAGATATGTTTTTATATTTGTCAGGTGTGCCCAATTCTGACTAAAATGCCCATATCTAGCGTACACAAAAGTTCACAAAACTTTTGAAGAAAACAGAACATTCCGACCCTACATTTTTGATGAGAGGGGACAACCAGCAATTTTTTAATTATCAATCATTTTAATTCCCAGATGAAGACAGTAGTTCTTTATTTTGTCAACTACAGGGTTAACTACACAGTAACAAAATAAAATAGAACACCAACAGTGTTTAAATTCACAGAACAGTGTTTAAATTCACAGAAATTAATTTATAGAACCATGATACACTGAAAAAGTTTTCTATCAGTTGTATTCACTTCAAATAAATTTTTAATGACAATAAAACATTAAAGTACAGCATTATGCTAGAAAAGTCAGCATCTAATCACAGGCCTGTTCTTAATTTCTCCAAACCTGTTGCATGCATTTAGGGCCAAAGCAGTGCAAGGGCACCATTATTGTTGTAAAGATTAGTATTTAGGGCCCAAGCACTAAAAGTGTACACAGAGGTGTATGGACCCTACTGGAAATGCTTTGTTTATTATGCCCTGAGCATTGAGGGTGTGAGGACCTTATTGTAATTGCTCAGTTTATTAGGGCTGCACCCGACTAAGAATTTTCCTAATCGACTGGTAGTCATTCATTTAAGCCACATAGTTAAATACTCACGCTTATAATATTAATGTAATTACAAAAATAAGTTAATAATATTAAATTAATTACATAAGTATGTACTAGGGAAGGGGGATATTAAATAATGGTTTAAGTTTCAAACCAAAAAAAACAAGTCTTAATATACATTTAATGCATAAATCAATCTGCATGACACCAGTAAAATGACTATGAACGTAAGAACGCAAACAAAATACAAAGCCTATACATTATATAAAAATGAATAACTAAGGCAGCAAACACCACAGCAATATAGACTATATAGTTATTCAACTCACATTACAAATATTTCCTCCACTCTCGTCTTATGAGAAACACCATTCTGACATTCTGAAACACTTAACATGACATTTAGCACTTTGTGTTCATATTATGGGCTCTTCTGCATTTCTGTACATAATATGCTTAAGCATTTTGGAGCATGAGTTTGCTTGCAGTGTCAGGGAGGAGTGAGCTGTGTCCTACTTACAATGAAGCCAATGCACCTTTGAGAAGATGCTCACTAATGCCATGGATGTGGAAAGTATGCAGTGCAGGTGCTTAGCCGATCTGGCAAGCTTAGCATAGCGTCTATTTCGGCCACCATGTTCACACCCATATACTTCGACTAACTTCAATATGCTCCTAATAATAGTGAATATTTATCTAGTGGGAGCGCCAAGTAAAGTGACTAACGTTAAGCTACTACACATGTTTCAATTCAGTAATGTTTGAGGTCAATGTACTTTTGGCAAACATTTGCCTGCAAAATTTGAAAACCACCTTTTTGGGTTATCTATTACCTTCTCGAAATTAACACTTTTGATGTCCTTTGATTTCATAATTATTACATATCTGTCTATCATAGATTGTATGACATAGATTGTATTTTTTTCTGTGACTAATAGACTAATTAAAATTTGACCAATCATTTTCTCTTCGACTAACAATTAGTCAACTGTTAGGGGGCAGCCCCACTATTTATTATTATTATGGCCCAAGCATCGAAAGTACCAAGGACTTTATTGTTTTTTATAAGATTATTAGGGGTCAAAGGGGTGAAGCCCCCTATTGGTATTGTAAGTTTTCTTCCGGTCATGCATCAATGGTAGCCCATACAACCATATGGTAAAAAGTTATGAAATTTGGCACACAGAGGACAGTCTGAAACCGCCTCTACCTCAAACCCTTGGGTGCCACCCACAGTTCAAAATTACATAATTGTTTTAAGATTATAACTTTTGACTCATAAATCCTAGAAACAAAATTTAAAATAAGCACATGCCAATTCAAACGCACCTTATGACGTCTTTTTCCATCATTTAACTTTTTCTGCCATTTTTAATTTTTTGGAAAAACCTACTTTTTCAAACTCCTATAGTGTCTGTTCGATTTGCATGAAATTTGGTGTCAATAAATGCAAATTTAAGCATATAAAATGGACTTCAGGCTGTATTTTTTAAAAAGTTTTGTGTATTTATGTGAAACTTTGTAGGTGTCATTGTCACGGCTTTCTGCCTCACAAAAAAATGGTGACAGTGCCACCTATAGATCAAAATTATAAATAATTTTATGGTGTTGTAATGGGTTTTACGTTTTTTTTTCTTTTAGTGCACACAGTTGTATGACATGAATTCAACTTATCCAAACAAACCTCCAAACAGTTCAAGTGAGATCCCTATCTTGACAGTTGTTCATTATTTTATAATATTTTGCAAAATATATATTAAATAAATATATAATATATATAAATAAATAAATATATTTTTTCTTATTCAAGAAGCAGCTTCTACATTTCGTCTTTGATTCATCGCCTAAAGCGGATTTGGATTACAACCCTTGTCATGCCCTTCTGCGTTCCGGCGACAAAGGATGGCACTAAAGCGCTGTATTATCTATGTATTACCTATTGAGCAAGGACGTAAGCATTGGGACTCTCAGACTTCAGAGTCTACAGCTATCATTTGCAACAAGCAGCTTGCTGCCAGTATGCCACCATCCAAAAGCCCATCTCAGAGACCAGGCCCATTCTTGCCTGAGGTGCAAGAATCATCATAAACCTAACAAACACATTTTTGGGAAATTACATACATTTTAGGAATTCTGTGAATTAAAATGCAAAAACCAGAAGCAAAAATACCCAATGAAGGATAGGTTCTTCATAGAACAAAATATTTCAAAAGGACAAAACAAACTTACAAACATTACAGACATTTCTCTGTTAACAACATGGTCGTTGTAAAAGCAGCAATTACCAGACTATGGCAGATCATTAAAAAAAATTAACTTTAAAACAATTTAAACTTTAACAGAGACCTTGCCTAAGTATTTCAACCACCAAATATTGACATCTGAGATAGGGCTGCCCCCTAACAGTTGACTGATCATTAGTCAAAGAGAAAAGGCTTAGTTTAACAAATTTTAGTCTATTAAATGCAGAAAAATAAGAGACTGCAATGTCAAGTAGTCTGTGATAGACAGATGTAGTAATTATGAAATCAAAGGACATCAAGTATTCATTCATTACCCAAAAAAAATACCCATGCAAATTCATTGACCTCAAACATAATTTTTAATTGAAACAAGTAGTAGCTTCACATTAGCAACTTCACATGTCTGCTCTTCCACACTTTGAAGTTTGTCAAAGTTTGAAAGTGTGGACATGGTGGCCAAAAATGATGCTATGCTAAGCTAAGCTTGCCAAATCTGCTAAGCACCTGCACTGCATTCTTCCATGTCCACGGCATCAGTGTGCATCTTCTTCAAGGCTGGTGCAACAGCTTCATTTCAGCTCACTTCTTCCTGACACTGCAGGCGAAGTTGTCTTAAATTGCACTGTAAACAGTGTTTAATGTGGCTTAATCTATTAAGACCAAATGACAAGCTTCATGATACACCGTATTAATAAAGCATACAATGTATAGAAATGCAGAAAAGCCCAGAATATGCAGTAAATGGCAAGTTAAGCTTTTTATAATGTCCAGTGTTGCATTTGTTTTTTTAATAATGTATAGGTTTTGTATTTTGTTTGCATTTTCACATTTATAGTAATTTTTCCAGTGTCATGCAGATAATTTATGTGTGCGTTAAATTTATATTTTACAGATTCTTAAAAGGATTTTGTGTTTTGGTAAAACCTTTTTCATGGTAAGGTTGACATTTGATTAAATTGCTCTATTGCATTGTGGGTAGCGTTTCATGTTTTATGACACACTTATCATAAGTGTGTGTATTGGTCGATAAAAAGGTACCACTTCACGTATCCGGCAATAATTTGGGTTTAGGCCTAATGAAAGAGGACAGCAAAGAGACATATCTGAAGTAGTGTGCAGGATTTGTTACTCTTGTAATTCGCGCAAAAGATGGACAGACGACTAATTTACATAGCCATTTGTGTGTGCACCACCCCGCTAAATACAGTTCATTGTCAATACGATCGCGCACATTTGAAATTGGCAAAACAGCTAGGTACAAACCAAAACATATAAACAAATAACGACATTGAGATCACCACATGGGAGGCTTTGTACCCGTTTGTCAGCAGTGGTTAGAAAAACGTAAATGTGTGTATTGTAAATAGCCTATACGGTATTTAGAAGTTGGCTAAATAGCTACTACAATTACCTAAAAGTTAGCTGTATACGTTTTCCTGAGAGGACTGTTCAACATGACAGGGTTTGCTCAGGAACAAAGCCACCGCTCGCTCCCGCAGCATGCCTGGCAGGACATACGTTTTTTGGAAGCGGTTAACAGTGGGTTGAAGCCAGTAGCGGAGTTTACAGATATTCACAGACTGTCTGTCATGATAAAACCATAAAGAAGGCATACTTGGTGTAGCCTATGTAAATAATTAAATTTGAATTGTTGCTATTTCTGTATGCTTTGATTAGTTCATGTAAAACAAGAAGTAGTCTATAATTTGTTTGACATTTTTTGCACACAATCTTTACTGTTTCAAATGTGCTCATTGAACTATTTTAAATGTTATTTGTATTGTGATCGAAACAACTTTATTATGTTATTATTACGTAATCATCTAAGTATCTCTAAGTAAATGCACGGAAATTGAAAGCATGCATTGCACAGGGTGGCATAGTGTGTGTGCATGTTGGGGAAAATCACGATGCCGGCTCAACATAGTGATGTCTGTCAGCTATCGGCAATGGCATTGTCTGTCATTGTCTGTCACTTAAACTGTGTTCAACCTTGCTACATAGTCTAAAGTCCTGTTAAAGCAGAGAAGCGTTGTTTTCAAGGCCAGACAAATAATGTTTCTTAGACCCCAAAAAGATATGCACTCCCTGGACAAATGCATAAGCTGATTATTGTCTTCATTCCTGCAGATCAGGTACAC
Organism: Botia kubotai; assembly: GCA_036877585.1. Taxonomy (NCBI): domain Eukaryota; kingdom Metazoa; phylum Chordata; class Actinopteri; order Cypriniformes; family Botiidae; genus Botia; species Botia kubotai. Next base: position 5,848 of record JAZGTI010002703.1, on the reverse strand, counting down.
ACAATATGTATATTTAATGACAATTAATTATGTGTATTTTTCTTCGAGCTGAATTAACTATTCCATTAATAAAATTTCATTGATTTGACCCTTGATTCGCTACATTACTATAATGGTGGAAAATAAACCTATTAACATTATTTAAGTGAACATGTTAATTACATGTTAATTACATGGTTACATCTTTGGTGGAGAATGCTTTATTTCTGAACAAAACTCAATATTAATCCCCTTTACATTAATTACATGAATGATGATCAAGTGCAAGATTCCATATAGAGATCAACAGAGAAGCAAAGGAGTGGTACTTAAAAAATCTAGGAGAAAGGGAATAAGACTCAATCTGTACACAAATAGTTTACTTGTAAAGCCTTATTACTGTGTTCTTAACTTGAATGTTACGTCTTGCGCCTGTTACACACCGCACACGTATCCATTACGTATGCAAAAATATATGAATGAAAAATGCATGAGAGGTAGTTTCAGCAACAAGACGATAACATGCATCAAATTCCCTCCTGCACTGGTTTAGGAGGTAAATACAAAGTCTTAGTCTTACCATTTTTCGTAACCTTCGCAGTACAGCGTGCTGACAAAATTTGCTATGCGCTGCAAACGCAATCGGTGTGACAGCACAATGGATACACCCGGCTTCAGCTCTGAATATGTGGCTTATATGTGCCTAATTTCACACCTGATATGCGTGCGTTGTGAAAGTCTCAGTATCAGCAGAAGACAGCAATCCCCCAGAAGAGGGCGCTGCCCCAACATGCAACGCGGCATGATGTAGGTTCACATTCTAGTGCACCACTAAAACACAAGGTTTTAAACGAAAGGATATACGTTGAGAATATGCAAAAAATTTGAAAATTCAAAGCACGAGATCCAATTTTTCGTATCTATTCTGAGCCACTTCCAAATGTGAATTTTAATCGGATACATATCCGATATCCAGACATCCGACCTGCGTCCAAACACACACATCCTATTCACTATGTCCTATTCTTGGCCCGTTCACCTATGACGTCACTGTTCCACGACGGATTGCGTTGAACAACATTTCGTACATGTACCGAAACTGGCTGCAATGCGTATAATATTAAAGGCAAATATAAGGAGAATAAGGATATATGGAGTTGTCGTGTCACCGATGGCAGCATTAAAAAACGCTTTCGCTTTTTGTCTAAATTGCTGTTGGGTGTACTTTTGCCGACTTTTAAACAAACGAATTAGCAAAGGTCCATCCACAATTCGAGGGTCAATCATGGCGCTCATATTAGTAAATGATTGGAGTCTTTTGGGCAGGAGATTAATGTAAACACGAGTATCGGATACGAGGCGTGTCTAAAATAAGTGTAAACAGACAGGGAAAAAAATCGGATATGAACCTGAGAATAAGCCTTGCAGTGTAAACGCCTCAGTCACTTTAACTATGACAACTACACAAAGATGGCACATCATTTTCTATTCCCTATTTATATATATCTCTTTAATATTATATTAAATATGATTGGAAACATGGTTTAAATTACCTTATATCACTATGTCTAAGCAATTGTCTTTTTTCAATTTATATGACACTTGATCGACTGGTTAAGCAAATAAGATTTACAGCAGTACATTTTGTAAAAACAAAGAATTGAGAAAGTTTAAAATTGTTTTTTAAAAAGTAGAGGCCGCTTCCTTATTTGACATAATAGTATGTCGAGCTAGCATCAGACACGATATACCATTTTAAAAAGAAAAATCAAATCACGCACATTTTATAGAACACACTTGTAATTATAAAATTTGTATATTTACTTTGCAGTCTGGTACTTCGACGTTTTTGCCGCTGGCGTCTGTCTCGCAGAAGCTGACCGGGGCCAACCCAGGAAGATAGAAACTCAACGCGTCCCGAAACCATCCACACACCAATAACACAAAGACAACACGAACAGGATAAGACACGTCCATTTTGATCTAAACGTCTAGAAAGGATTCGATGAGGGTATCATGCGTATAACATAAAATATGGGCCAACTTCATACATTAATGACATTCAAACAGAAAGCTTAGCGGAACCACTGCCTGCGTAGCAGCGTCTGATTAACAGACACGTCATCTGTCCTGAGGAGCATGATGGGATAGTGAAAGACTTCTCCCCCTCCCACTCCTCGTGTTATTCTATGGTTTACTGGTGGTTGTCAAACAACGAACTGGTGCATTATCGCCACCAACTGGTGTCAACCAAAACGTCTACTATACGCTTAAGAAAAACACTACATCCTCTCACTTTATCTCTCCCTTCTTTATTTCTGACCATATAACATGTTCTACTATTTTCTCGTGCCAACAGAAATCACATTTCCCTGTACTATGTTTATCTGTTTTAAACAATTTTCCATTTAGAACAGTGTGTCCTAACCTAAGGCTCAATCATCTCATCCCTACTAGTCTTTCCTGCATACCCCGTTTTTCCAACTGTCCTTTGAATCCTACGAAACCATTGCCCTTTTCTTGTTTCTTCCCATTGCCTTTATCATCTTTCCATCTATCTCTTTTAATAATGCATTTGAATTCTACCATGCTGATACTAACTGTAAAATCTGTGTGATTTCCTTAAGTGACTTCCCTCACTACTTCATCTGCAATGTAATTTCCTTTGAACCCATGTGTGCTGGTTTCCACAAAAATACCACTGTAAGCCCCAACATTTGGATTCTATATAATGTTTTTCACATTTCTATCAAAATGTCTGGTCTGCTTCCGGAATAACTGTACTGTAAACTGATGACAATGAGTTTGAGTCTGAACAGGTAATTGCTTTTCGTGTTTTTGAACCCTTTATCCACTGTAATGCTAGCAGTATTGTAAGCATGTGTATACTGACAATCCCTCAGTGATTCTTTCACCACCCTGATTTGAAATTCTGGAACAATAAATGCTACTTCTGTTTTATCAACTGAAATCTTTGATGCATGTGCATATATCTGAATATAAGCATTGTAAATATTAATGTATTCTTGTATGATACGTGAGTTGAAAACCTAAGATGTAGGTTTACATATACACATTTGGTAGACACTTTTATCCAAAGCGACTTACATTGCATTATACTATACATTGTTTCTGAGTATGTGCAATCCCTGAGATCGAACCCATGACCTTAGCGTAGTTAACACCATGCTCTAACCACTGAGCCAGGAGGGAAAGCCCTCCAGGAGGGAAAGCCCTCCAGGAGGGAAAGCCCTCCAGGAGGGAAAGCCCTCCTTACATGTAAGATGTAAGATTTCTGTGGCTTCAGAAATTATTCATGGATGAATTGTTGGCAATGGTACCGATGGACTAATGTTTAAATAAACTATTCCAAAATCTAGCACTGCTTGTTCCCAAATCAGTCATAGAGTAATCTGTGCTGGATGATTCTTACTATGGCCTTTATGTCATGTTTTACGGTTTCATAACAATCCATTTAAGATTCAAGTTCAAGTTTATTTATATAACGCTTTTTACAATGACACATTGAACAATTGTATAAGTGAAAGTGAGATAAAAGGAAAATTTATGGAAGAAGAAAATCATTAAAATTAATATGATTATTAAACAATGATAATTAACACAATGTACAAAATATTATCCTAAGCTAATGTTCATGTTCAAGATAATGTCACCAGTCTCCCAGTAAACAAACCAACAGGGCAACAGTGGCAAGGAACCAAAACTTCAGTAATGTATAAATAGATAAAAAAAACCTTGTGAGAAACCAGGCTTAGCAGGGAGGGCCAATTCTCCTCTGGCACGCTAAAGCTACAGTCCATAACCATGTTGGTTAAAAGAAAGAAAGGCTCAGATTACATGATTTAAACATTTATATAGATTAGAACTAGCGGTCTGATTTTGTGACGTGTCAGAAAAAGAGATAAATAAGGGATGTGTCAACAAAGATGGGGCCATAATGTTAATGACAGAAAACTGAAGAAGGTTTCAACAGAGATGGCATAAAGATACTGATTGCAATTCTAACAGCAAACTATAGCAGGGAGACTATTCCAGAGTATAGGAGCCAAGTGCGAAAAGGTTCTGCCGACTTAAGTGGACTTTGCGATTCTAGGTACAACCAGAAGTCCAGTGTTTTGTGAGCATAAAGCACATAGGGACTAACCTGTTAAAGTACAAATACAAAGTACATAGTGGCTAACCCATTTAAGGCTTTATAAGTAAGCTATAGTAAGTAATACAAAATGTAAGTAATACAAAATTTAACAGTTAACCAATGTAAAAATGACAAAATTGGGGTTATATGGTCACATTTTCTGGACCTGGTAAGAACTCTAGCTGCTGTGTTTTGGACTAACTGTAGCTTTTTATTAAGGTAAAAAAGCTAGAAGTGCACTACAACAGTTCAGACTGGAGGTCTGAAAAAGCATGGAGCAGCTTTTCTGCATCAAAAATAAATAAGATGTTACGCAGCTTAGCAATGCTTGTAAAGTGGAAGAAGGTAGTTTTTGTAATATATGCTACATTATTTTCAAAAGACACGTTACTGTCTAATATGATGCCCAAGTCTTTAACTGTATTGGATGAGGTGATGTTACATCCTTCTATTCGGAAATTGTAATCAGAGAGCTTTTACATGGGTTTGGTCCATATAATATCTCTGTCTTATTTGAAATTAAAAGAAGAAAATTATGAGTCATCCAATGCTTTATGTCTTTAACACAGTCTGATAATTTAGATAAGGTAGAAATATCTTCTCGTCTTGATATAATATATAGTTAACCGGCACTACAGTGGAAATTTATCCCATGTATATCCCATAATATTTTCGAGTGGCAGCATGTGAATGTGAATAGCAGAGGGCCTAAAATAGATTCTTGAGGCCATGTTTTACTGGCATTAATTTAGATGATTTCCCATTTAAATGAACAAAATAGTAGCTGTCAGACAAGTAGGAACGAAACTACTAAAGTCTCTGAAAGCCAATTTTAATTTTGTAGTTGATCTAACAGCATGACATAGTCTATAGTGTCTGCACTATAGTGCAAATGCTGCACTTAGATCAAGTAAAACTAACAATGACATGCAACCTTGCTCTGCTGCTAGAAGTAAATCGTTTGTAATTCTGACCAATGATTGTTTCTGTGTAAGAAGGCAGACAGTTGCGTAAATACGACCTTTTCTAATATTTTAGACATAAATGGGATATTTAAAATACGTCTATAGTTTAGCAATTCATTGGAATCTAGTTTACATTTACATTTATGCATTTGGCAGACGCTTTTATCCAAAGCGACTTACATTGCATTGTACTATACATTGTTTCTGAGTATGTGCAATCCCTGGGATTGAACCCATGACCTTGGGGTTGTTAACGCCATGCTCTAACCACTGAGCTACAGGAAAGCTTAGTTATAATTTCTTTATGAGAGGCTTAACAATTGGTAACTTGAAGGGACTCGAGACATGAAATTGGTCTATAGAGTGAGAGTCATACTATTGTACCAATTAAGCTTTCCACACTTTCCATGCTGGTCGTGAGTGTGTTAATGTTACGCAGGAGGCTCCCGCGCCACCTCTTCCGCGACGCCAGAGGGAACCGTCGCCCGAATATTGACCTACTTCCGGACTACACTTCCCATGAGCCCTCGCGGTACTTCCTGTTTGGCACATGACCCTCATCAGCGGCCTATTTAAACACCCAGATTTTTGTACTCTTTGCGATGTCTTGTATTGCCTTCATGCGTACATTTCAAAGCGTTCTTTCCCTGTTTGCTCACCCGGTTTCCTTTGGACTGTTTATTGGATTTACTGATTGTTTGCTGCCTGCCTTTGACCCCGCTTTAGAATACATTTTGGATTGTTTGCC
>JAZGTI010002702.1:8465-34837 GCA_036877585.1 Botia kubotai | reverse complement strand
AGATGCCGTTTGAATACGAAGGGGATGCTCGCAGGTTATTGTGTGAGATGATGAAGCCCGGCTGGCTATCGGTGGGGTGACAGAGAGTCTATTTTCTACTTGACTGGGCTTTATTTCAGCCCCACTGTGAGAGAGATCACGGCGATTGATTTTTCTCCTCTGCCATAAAGCGCTACGATTATGCACAGCTTCCAATCTTTAATCAGGGCTAAGTGTCTTAATCCATTATTTCTGGTGGGGATAGGTGGGCATGGAGTCATTCTAGTATAAACTCCATTTTGATTTTGGCACAGATCCGGAAGGGGTGGGTGGGGTTTGTCGGATGGTGTGTGGAGATGAGGTTAGTACTAGCACTGCTTTTAGTTGGTTGCTACCCAACGGACAGCTGAGGTTTGCCATAACCAGCTTACTTTCTTGAGCAGACATGTGGTGAGACCAAAAACTGCACAGCTGTTTTTAACATCATGTTGTCTGTGCATTCAAGCCTAAAGCAGAGAAAACTGAGGTGATAATCAAACACGTTTGTGAAACGTTACCTCAGTCATATGGAGTGTTGGAACATCAGACGCATTCCAGTGAAATTAAGTTTTTAATAACGAAACAGATAAAAAAATGTCTTTTTATAGCAAAATATACTGTTAAATGATGCCGTTTATTATTGCTCATTAGCTGATTTATAAAACTTATAAATATGGTTGTTTTATTAGTGTTTTTAACATTTAGCATAACAATAATCTGTTCAATACTGTTCAACAGTTTAATAGTATAATACAGTATAAAATTAAAAAAAAAAAAAAACAGTATAATACTGTCACCTTCAATAACTGATTTTTGGTGTCAAAAATATTTAGTCCCCTTTAATATCACTTCAGTGTTGTTAGCTAGTTACAAAAGAGTAGCTTGACTGTAATTGAACGACATTAAATTGTAACTAGCTGGTCGAGATGGGCCGTCATCAGCGTCTGTCTCGCGAGAAACATGAAAGACGCCTCAGCGTCTCAATGTGCTGTTGATAAAAACGGCTGAAGTGTTTGTCGACCTTCACCTTGATGCGAGTTCGGGTGAATGTGCAAGACTGTGTTTTCAGACTCCAATGAATCTGTGCATTTCTATTTCACCGAGCGTAAATCTGGAACTGGGGGGGCAGACAGAGAGAGAGAGAGAGGCAAAAAAAAGAAAAAAAACAGCCATGCATCACCATGGACAGGTCATTGGAACGGCGCAATGCTGCGTCTGAGAGTTTCAAGATTAGAGAGGCTAATAATTTTTGAGGGCCATGCTTTATGTTAATGTGGCAGCCCGCGCTGTATATTTCTGCTGAGACGACGCCTTTGTGGCGCTTAATTTTGCTTTAATGGAACTGTTGTGTTAGTATCTGCAGCTGACCTTAAGATTTAAACCCCGGGAATTAACTGGCTTTATTGCAGAGGACGTCCTGTGATTTATCTCACGTCCCCGGAACATCAGGAAGGACGCGTCCAACCAAACAAGTACAAAACGCTCGGAAAATTAGGTTGTGGCGCTATATTTCTGTATCTGTGGATTAAAGATCTGGCCTTAGATTAAGAAAAAGAAAAGGTGAAGAGCGTCCGGGGCGTTGGCGCTCCAGAGTTGTTTTCGTCAGCGTAGTCTGGCTTTGTTCACCTCAATGAGACAAGTAAAGGAACTCAACCCTTGTAAATAATGCACGTGTTAGCAATGCTGCTGGCAGATAAAGAATCGCTTTTTTTGTGGTAGCAGTAAAAGTTCTTTTGTGCTGTTTGCGAGAGTCTTTTTATTTGCATCTATTATAATTGGCAGGTAAATGGTCCATTGTTTTGTATGTTTTCAGGGATTTAGATGTAAATAGACAAGCATAAACAGACAGTGTTTTTTTTATATATAACTTAAGTAAATTTAAGCTAAATAAGTCAATCAGTTAAAGAGAGCTGTCATTTCAATTTTCACTTCGACCAAATTTATTATGTTGACTGTCCAGATTGATACAGTTTTTATTTTTCTTGAAAAACTTCAGTTGTGGTGATTTAAACCCCTGTTTGAATCATTTATGAACTCTGTGTTAATAATTAATCTGTAATCGTTAAGCACTCATTTTTTTAAATGGTCATTAAATAATGTAATTTATCTTTATCTGTCTCCGAGCGCTGTTGGTCGCTGTAAAATTTGGTCTTTTCAGACGTGGCAAAACTTGTAAAAAGTCAACTGAGAAACTTTGTCAGTTCTGTTGTTTTCTGTTGGGGTGACAATATTTTCTCACACCTCAGTTTCTGCTATTAACTGTCAGACATATTAATAAACCGTGACAGAAATGTGTCATTTTCACAGAGAATTCTTGGCACACAAATTTCCCAGCATGTGTTGAACTTAGAACAATTTGGTCATAAAGCTGTGGGTTTTCTTCATTTAAATGTGTTCTGTTCACCAAGCTCATATCCCAGCTGACAGGGAACGTTTTCAGAACGTTGGCTATCGTTCTCTAAAAGTTCTCTCAAAAAAGTTATCAAAAGTTCTTGCAATAACATTAGTACAATGTTTTTTTTAGGTTATATATCGTGTCAAAAACCTTATTTTTAAGTTGTAAGTGGAACATTTTATTACGTTACAGAAATAAAAAAAGGTTTGTATAACTTTACCCAAGCAATAATGTTACTACAATGTCTAAAAAACCTTCAGAACGATCCTAGAACATTCAAAATAACATTTTTATTTTGTTATTACTTCATTGAAACGTTATGGAAACATTCTTACAACATTAAATTGTTAGTGCTGGGATTCCACAACACACGTGAATACACAGTCTCACATAATCTGACCTACTTCTTTGTAGAAAGCTGAGCTGATAAAGGTCACTCACTCCGGGGCTGTTTCATTAGCTAGTGAACCAATTTTGTCTGTTTAATTGAAATGAATGTAAAAGTCATTATATGTACACTCTGGGTTTGCTGCTTTAATGCAGTTCAATTCAAATTCATATGCAAATGGGCCATTAGGAAATGCATTTACTGTACTAAACGCACAATGCGGTACTACACAGAACATTTTAATAAACAATTTCGGTGGATGAAGAAAAATAATAATGTTGCAATGTAAGTAGCGCTGAAGTTTCATTGGCTTTATCGTCTCGGCACAGATTCTGCCCCGTGCAAAATAGCGCTTTCCGCAAGCCGACCCAGTTCCAAAAAAAGTATCAGTTGGAGGATGTACAGTTCACGGATGGCTGAAAAATGCTTAATATGTGCATCCAGCCCACCTGCTACCGAGAGCAATATACAATAAGCCTTTTTTGTCCTTGGGTATTTCGACTGAAGTGTCAGATATTGGAATGTGTGTGAAAGTTTGTATGTGTTTACACTTTCTTAAAACATTCTTTTAAAACGTATTCACGCTGCAGGTTTTGTGGTTCTGTGTCCTGTTTTTTTGTCATGAACGTCTCACCGTCACCAGATATTCACCACCCACTTTGTTAAAATGTATTAAAAGGTTAAAAGCGTTTTTCAGATCTGTCCAGGTACAAAGCAACCTGTAATTCGTCACATGACGCGTACGAGAACTCGTACGGTTTCTCGCTCACAGCGTTGTGAGTCTTCTGCTTTTGATCTTAGAATAGCTCAAAATGCACAATTTTCCAATGACACAAGCCGCAGAGGGTTCAGGAAATCATGTTTTGCTAGCTGAAGGGGTTTGTGACTGATCACTCGACAGGGTTAGCGCAGGATACATAGTGAGAGATTTACATTGAGAAGTGCTATCTGAATCATTGAGAATATGATCTGTATTTTCCCTTTAAAGCTGAAAACTGTAACTTCTTACTGTAACTTCAGTGTTCAAAGCGTCTCCTTACTTTCCCCCGATTCGCAACGGTAAGTTTATAAAAATGATTTATAATTTCCCAGGAAATACCAGTCTGGCTTCATTTGACTTCAACATAAACAATGTATGTAAAGTACGTAAAGTAACCTGCGATTTTAGGTTTCAAAGATGGCGGTAGAGCGGCAAAAGTTATGGATTGCAGCTTTGAAAAGATGATGTGAGATTTAAACCAGGCAAATTTACACAAACAGTGTAATAGCAAAACTGTTTGTAGTGTGTTATGGTGATTTTTACCATAGTTGTAAGAGAATGGTAGGCGTAGTAGGCAAACATCATTAACTGTGGTAAAATTATACTTCATATGCAGGCAACAGCAAAACGGCAATATGATAAACATGCCAATGTTCAATAAGTTGAGTTTTAGACACGTCGACACAATCATCATAAACAATTTTTCAAGGTTTTTTGCAGGCTGTTAATGGTTGCCAAGCAACGTGCAGCATTCATATAGAATCAATCGTGTGGTCACAGGTGTGTTGCATATTGGCTAATTTCACAATGTCTTCCAACGCAGCTCATTCCATCAGATTCCAGAGCTGAGCGTATCATTTTATGATGGAATAGATGTTTTGAGCGGAACGTCTCGCATGTGGGATTTCATATGCATATGCTCCTGTGTGAAATATATACAGTACTGTGTGTGTGAATATATATATAAAACAGCTGTTTCTTTGGTAGAGAAACTTTTATAGCCATCTTGTGAACTGTGTCCTTCAGAAATAAAGGCTGACTTTGCGTTCGTTAGCTGTTTTAGCTGCAGTGATGGGGAAAGTTAGACAGCGCTCAAGGATAGCCCAGAGGCTAGGTTAGCCCAGCCGCCGCCTCTACCTACACAATCCCAGAAGGCCGAGGGAGGAATTCAGAAGAAAGGAGAAAGAGAAGCGCCGAAGCGAAGAAGATGGCTCTTACTTTATCAATGCAGGAAGTGTGTCACACACCATATGTTTATTACATACACGCATATGTTCGATATGTTTTTCGGAGTTCTCTCGCTCGGCTGCGTTTCAAATGAACACAGCACTTTGTACAAGCGTACTACACTGACTTTCGGTGCTTTCAGGCCATACAAATTCCAGCCTCGCGTTGTTGCTGTGGGGATGTTCGCTAATATTGGCCCGCGATGCTTCCAGCTGTTTGGCCCAGATAGCAATTGAATTATAGACAGGAAATGTAATATTCATACAGCGGTGTATTTTAATCTGTGTGATCCTGGTGGAGTGCGAAGGGTCCTACAGAACGAGGGGTCCGCTGGGCATTGCGAGGCCGACTGGGACAGAAAGTTTTCTGTGTGTGCTGCACGGCTCATTTCATCTCACACATTGCTCAGCAATTGTGGCAGTTTTTAGCGTCGTGAGGGTGCATAGATAAGATGCATGATTCATGATTTACAGTTTTGCTATTCATTATTGACAACGGGCATGAAATATTTAAGACAGGTTTCCAAACATACATGGTTTTTTTGTATTTTATCTTGTCATCCGTTTTATTTCTGCAACGGTATACCTGTCCCACATGATGGAGCAGATAACTGCTAACGGTCTACCAAAATAGCCCATGCAGTTGCTGCAGCTATTGTTAAAATAATAAAAACGTTACCTCTGTTTAAGCCACCGTTGTTTTCGAAAAGTAAATTAAACTAAATTGCCTAAAGAGTCTCACGACTGCAAAAACAAGTCGTTTTTATAATCGTTGTTATTCACATGTTCCCAAAAGTTTATTTTGTCCATTTAAAGTTTCTCACTAATGGAAAACGTCCCATTTAGCCAATTCTTATCAAGACTTCCTTTTAGGCGTATTATCTATAACTGTACCAAAGCAAGACATTTTAATTTGTCACTATTTGATTCTTATACATATGGTTTTATATGCAATCAATTTATATTCTTCTAATAAATGCACTCTGCAATCTTTGCTTTTCAGAGGACCATCTTGGAAAGCAGATATTATGCATGTCGGTCTCGCACAGACCTCAACGCTCGAACCAATAACTGTAAGAATCAGCCAACGTCATTAAGCGAAAAGGCGAGCCGCTAACCTCAACGCGCAACAAATAATAAACAGTGATGACAAAAACAACAGCAGCGTCAATAAAATCAGCGAGCAGCAAAATAAATAAATAAATAATGCCGCTTATAATGCCAGCCGCATAATTTATTTATGTGGCAATGCATGCTGGAAGCTCTCAAATCGACAGCATTGTTCAATTCTTCAACTCTGTTAGCCTAGCAGGGACAACATTTGGGCGAATATTGCGGGTTTAGCATGTTTTTAAATCAATCCGAAGTAATGCACGTTTATCAGGATCTGTGAGTTTTATGTGTATTGCTTTGTTTCAGTCTTTTCATTTCTTGTGATTTTAAACAAAAACAATTGCTGTACCGATGGTAATCTTGAAATATGACTTTGTCCTTGAGAGTCTCGAGTTTGGATGCTGAAATTTGGAGTGAAGGAGACAGTCATCGCAGTGATTAGCTTTATTCTGGGCTTTAGTGCTCTCTGATTTCATAGGTCACCAAGCTTCAGCTCTGACCATGTCCACAACCCTTCTAGTCTAAGTGGGCGCCAGAATCAGGCCTGTCTCTCTCTCTCTCTCTCTCTCTCTCTCTCTCTCTCTCTGTGTGTCTCTTACCCTCTTCCTCTTGGGGAACACAGGCTCAGAGCCTTCATTGTTTGTGAAGCCGGACAATAGAGGAGATGATTGCCTGAGAAACCTCTGGTGATATGTTGTGTCTGTAGGCGTGGCTGAGCCGAATTTTAGCACACGCGGTTTGTGGAGATATCACCTTATATACAGGAACTAGGGTTTCTGCTGCATGACCTTTCTGCTGTATGACCTTATATGGAACTAGGGTTTCTGCTGTATGACCTTATATGGAACTAGGGTTTCTGCTGYATGACCTTATATGGAACTAGGGTTTCTGCTGCATGACCTTCCTGTAATTCTAATCTCACAATTATAGGTAGGTAGGCAATCCACCCTGCCTTTAATTTCAGCTGATCATAAACACACACACCCATTATGTGGATGTGGGTGTGTCCACGGACGCGTTAGAAGAATCAAGTTCTCATTCAATTGCTTTAGACTTCTGAGGCCTTCAGCTAAATCCTGATCTGACACCAAATCCTCGATTTTTAACCCGTGAACACTAATTCTTTTCATACCATCGTGTGTTATTGATCGTAATAGGAATTTGCTTTGATTCATTATCTTCCGCGCCACGGTTGACGAGCGGTTGTTTACAGATAGCAGATTTTGATATAAATGCTTTCATGCAATCATTATCGTTCAACAAGGGTTCCAATTAACTAGAGCGTGAGGCCTCCATTTCCTCTCTCAGCGCATTAAGCCTCACAATGAATCATTGTCAGCCGCACGGAGGGAGAAAATGAATCGGAGCTTGAGTCCCGGGGCGTTATTTTATGACTACAGTGTGGCAATTCAAATGGTTACATATTATTATTGAAATTATTAAGAATTATTGGGTGATCATTCGGCCGCCGTAACCCATACAAAATATGGAATGTCGCATTACCGTCGACTAACGGGAAGAGAAATGTGCGTGCGCCGTGGAGCCGTGAATACTGTAAAAAACAGGAGTGACAGAAAATCTATTCCGTTTAATTTAGACTAAAGGGTTACCATAGGGATGGAAATGAAGCGTGGGGCAGCCGTACCAAAAGCTCATCTCGGAAAGCAGGTAGAGTGTAACGAAGCTTCTCGGATCTGTCAAAACACTGGTGCATTTTGTCAAGTTTTATCCGCATGCCAAGTGGCTTGTGAATGCGGGGATGCCTCTTTCCTCCAGATACCAAATTTAAACAAATGTTCCCTCGTCTTCAATTTTACTGGGGATCCCTATATTGACGTTACCTGGGTTACCATGCATGTGACTTTATTTGTTGGACGTGTTAACATGGGGAGCCGGGGCTAGTTGTCACACTGGGAAGTTGTCGCAAGAGCGTTCTTTAGCTAGGTTTTTAAAGCAGTAACGCGCGATTGTTTTTTTATTTTGGTGCTTTTGGATGTTGGTTTCAAATGCTGTGTTCTAAACACTGTTAAATTAAAATGGTGATTGTGAATTCGGTTTTCATGTTTTTGCTGTAGTTTATACAAGTGGCCCCAATAAAACCAGGCCAGTACATGGAGGCCAAGGTCAACTTTGTTTTTCAAATGCTTTTCTTGTAGCTGAGACTTTAAGGTGTGTGCCAGAAAGAAAGTGTGTTTCCAAACCTCCCCCTAGAAATATTCACAAGAGAAAAACTGTGACTACCCCCCGCTCTCCTATATGCGATTCATATATAGGCTGTGAACATTGTGTTTATCAGCTGTTGGTACGTGGTGATTATTTTTTCATCTAAATGCAATAATCCATGCGTCGCAGGTAATGCGCGTGTTTAGGTGAAGTTGCCTGAGGTGTCTCAGGTAATTTCATATGCTGCTGAATATACATTTTACATCATGTAGAACCGTGTGCAGAACATATGTTTACCAACATACAAATATTAGTTATATAAAAAAACCTATAAGACAGGACAATAATTCCATATGATCAAAATGATAAAGTAAGGTGGCATTACAAAAGTGTATGATATATTAACTGTGAGTTAACATTATCTACATTAACTACTATATTTAAAAATTTAGTAGTAAACAAAATTATTGCATTGTTGTTTATTTGTTGTTGTTGTTAATTTCAACATTTATTAAAGCATTTAAAAAAAATCAAAAGTTGTATCAGAAGTAACGTTAACATAAAGATGAATAATTGCTGTAAAAATGTATTGTTTATTATTAGCACATATTTGCTAACGCAATTACTAATGTTAAAGTGGACGCTATTCTAAAATGTTACGACACCGCGCGTACAGTATAATCATCGTTATGCGATTTCCGCATCTGCCACCTAAAAACTGAAATGGTCAAGCAGTGTAACTGTGATAAATATTTGAATGAATCTTTTCTGGAAGCCATTGGCAGCCGCGCATGACCCTGTTGCCTAGCATGCTTTATTTAACAGACTTATTTGTAGTACTTCTGTCATCTTTAACAATAGAGCTCTTTAAGGCGAGCATGGTCGCATCCCACAGGGCAACGGGCGTGAGGAAATGAGTGAGTACACTTCTTAAAAGCCTAAACTTGTCTCCTGCTCATGAAATTTAGAAAGCCTCGCAGATGTTTGCCTTCCAAATCTGATTGGGCAGAGGAGCTTAACCAGGAACTGCACTTAGAGATGATTCTGTTGGTTCCGGAGTTAAATGGAACTTCCATTTGGAAAATGAAGTAGGAAAAGTTTTAACTTAGACACGGACGGCGGAATATCAGATGAGCGAGACTCATTTATCGTGGGTCACTAAAATGGATACAGCTGCTGCTTCTCAGAGTGTCTTCGAGCTCCTTGTATTCAACTCGTCCCCAGTGCAGTGTATTAAAACCAGGAAAAATTTAGTGTTGTATTAGTTAAAGCTGCAACGTGTCACTTTTGCCTCTCTATCGCCATCTCTGTTTGAAACCTAAAATTGCTTTACGTATGTTGAAGTCAAATGGAGCTAAACTGACATTGCCCGGGAAAATTAGACATGACATGTGAAAGTATAAATACTTTTTATAAACGTACCGTTGCAAATCGAGGTAAGGTATGGATTACAGATCAATTGCTGATTTTTGTTTATATGTAACCCAAAAAAATTATGGATTGCTGCTTTAAAAAAAAACTGT
Organism: Botia kubotai; assembly: GCA_036877585.1. Classification (NCBI taxonomy): domain Eukaryota; kingdom Metazoa; phylum Chordata; class Actinopteri; order Cypriniformes; family Botiidae; genus Botia; species Botia kubotai. Next base: position 25,251 of record JAZGTI010002702.1, on the reverse strand, counting down.
CCGTTCTAGCTGTTTAAGCTGTTTAAACTGGCTGTTCTAGCTGTTCAAGCTGGCTGTTCTAGCTGTTCAAGCTGGCTGTTCAAGCTGGCTGCTCTGTTTTAATGTGTGGTTAAAATATATATTAGCATAATCGCTAAGTAAGCATTCTGTGAGCATACTCCACACAGACACCATTTTGGGCTTTAGTACATTATGAATTGTATCTGTTTTTGCTCTAGGCTTTATTAAAGGCCCATTGTTTGTTCTTGTGGGTTATTTGTCTTTCTCATCAGCAAAGATGCAACAGCCAAGATTTGAACAGATAAAACGCATAATTAGCAGCGGCTCGCATGTTCATGTGCTCTGCTGAAGAACAGCTTTAACATCAGTGTGCAGGAAACAGTGTAGCCACCCTCTCATCTTCACTGAAAGCACAGCATTAAGATAAACCAAAGTCTCCTTGTGGATTGAAAGCAGCTTTCAGGAACTGCAGGTGCATGCAGAGAGGGGNGGGGGGGGGGGGGTGCAGAGTTTTAGTGTTTAGTAGTGTTTTCACTATACGTAAAGTGTGTACAGCACAAGTGTGAGAGAAAGAGAGTGACAGACAGACAGACTGACAGACAAATCATTTTCAGTAAAGTTGTGATACGTGTGTACGTCAAGTGTGAGAGACAGACAGACAATGATTTCACTACACTTCAAGTGTATACTACAGTAAACAACCTGGCATTCAACTGGCCAAAAACACATTTTTAACAAATCCACAGATTCTGACACTTTTAAATAACACTGAGAGTTTTAATGGCAAAGTGTCACCGAGTTAATTGTATATGCCCAAAAATAAGAGCACACTGTAGACTAGGACAATAGAGGATTATACAGAGTGATTGAGGAGTGGATAGGAGAGATTTCTGTAGAAAGCCAGCAGACGCTCGCTGCAGAGGAGGTGGGGAGGGATCAAAAATAAGAAGAACACAATAGGTAAATCTCTGACAGGCAGGCGGATGGAAAGAGAGAGAGAAAGATAAAAGGGAAGAATAAATGCTACTGTACAACACAAGTGTCGACTTCCCAGTGTGCGGCTCTTTTGGAAGAAAGACACATTTAATTTTGCTGAGCAGCTCAGATAGATCTTCTCCTGGCCTGCGTGATCCTTCCCATCATTTAAAGTCCAAGGGTAAAGAAAGTCCCAGTTCTCGCAGTGAAATTGCATTCGGAGGCGAGTTTATAGACCGCATTGAGACGAGTCGCTTCGTTCAGCGGCGGCCCAATCTGTCCCCCATAGAGACTCTCTCGCTGGCGGTTCTGGTGCCAGACGTTCCTGGATTGGCTATGATGCCTTCCTCTCCGAGCTGTTGATTGAGCATTATCAGTGGCCCTCACACACCGAAAATTACATGTAGCACCAGGGGTGGCCATGACAATGATAGCCGGTTTCCATGGCAATCAAAAGACCTATTGGATAGTGGTGAGGCCTGTCGCATTGTGATAATAGCCCCACTCATTTTGCTCTAATTGAAAAAGCTTTTTAAAAAAAAATTAAAACAAGAGGTTCCACCTCCAAATACTGTCTTTTCCTCATTGTAGAGCTAAAGTGAGGTAAACGGGCGGGTGGAACGCCCTGCAAATTGATGCACGCCATTTTGTGACTTCTGTCTCGACAAAAAGCATTATTGTTTGTTTTATAACGATGATGTCGCATGGGACATTGTGTTTTCAATTAAAAAAAGAATAGTTTTTAGGCATAAATACACTGCATGTTTTTATTCAGATAGTAGTGTGGACTTTATCTATAAAGGGTAAATTAATAAGAGAACAGTGCTTCCCAGACCTTTATATTCAGTGATAATCTTGGATAAAACAACAGTCACTTAGTATGGGCAGCTTTGCATGTATTTTCATCGCATGGAAATGAACTAGCTTTCTGCTTTTGTGTACCACAGAAAGAAAAGTTTTAGGAGTTTAAAGTGGCCAACAGAATGATCTAGATTTGTGAAATCTTGATTTCCGCCGCTGCATTGCAGAGAAGCGCGTTTTCTACTGCAATAATTGTCCAAATTAACTTTTTGGGGAAGTAGCATTCAAAATCCACTTAGCTCAAACATCTGACGGGTAAGACTTTCTCCGTTCCTAGAATCCTCTCCGAACTCGTTCCTGAGGTCACATCGGTAGGCGTAACATAATTGTTTTGCGGTCACGGTTTTTGTAAAGACCAACGTGAATATGATGTCATCCTCAAAACAATGCACAGATGCCCACATGCCGCCGTTGCGCAGGTCCATTTGGAGCCCGCAGTCACGGGTGATAAGCGCGTTATTTCAAAGCCATTGAATTGACTGTGAATAGGAGTGTCATTGAAATTGGAGCACATCAATGCTAAGTGAAGTGTTTACCTCATACTGAATGATTCATTGGGCACTGAAAGGGCCCTCAGTCAAGTCAGTAGTACCCCGGCTCTCTCGCACTATTCTCGTCTTTTATGCTCTGAACAATCCTCCGATTTACAAATGGAGGATAATTAACCTTTAAGCTGTTTTATACAAACGAGTACGACTTAATAACTCAGTCGTGTTGGTGAACCTTGTCGTGGGCAAATGATGCTGAGATGACCGAGTTCAGTAAGTCAAGTGCGTAACCGCTAGCATGACAAATATGAAAGGGATGGTACACCCAAAAATTTACATTCGTCATTTACTCACATCCATGTCATTCCAAACAACTTGTATGACTATTTCTTTTGTGGAACACCAAGAAAAGATATTCTGAGAAATGTCTCAGTGGCTTTGTATCCGTACAATGAAAGTCAATGGTTGTCAGTGTCGTTTGGCCACCACCATTTCTTCTTCTATGTTCCTCAGAAGCAAAAAAGTCACACAGATTTGGAATGACACGAAGGCGAGTAAACGATGAAATAATTGTCATTTTTGGTTGATCTATCCCTTTAAGTTAAGAACCTTTCTTTGTAGCCAAACCCAAGACGTACACCGTAACCCCAGAGCTGTAGCGCGGAGGAACCCAGACTGCATTTCCAAAGTCAGACAGCGGCACAGGAGGCTGCCACTCCGCAACTATAAATCAATTTCTATTTAGATCAAGCAGATTCAAATGTGAAGGCCTAATGCGACACTGAACAAACAGGCCGTGCGAATGATGAATGCGAGGGGGAACGTAATGGGCCGAGCGACTGATAGCCCGCTATCACAGTCATCCATCTTCTTTAATTCCTGGTGCATTCTGCTGGATCCTGTCCAACACACTCAGATGAATTGTCAAAGACACAGAGAAGCATTTTGAAGCACCCCGGCTGAGTTATAGCCGTCACTTCTCTGCCTACCAAACTTCACTCTTTTCATCCCTGTGAAATATCAATTATTAAGCTCCGCTTCAGAGGTGCGCAGGGGCCTCGCGTGGACTCTAGAATACGCCCGGGAGAAAGTGCAGCCTCTTACTCCAAAAGCGTGCATGCTAATGAGTTTGTATACACGTTTGAAAAACAATTCAAGATCGCAGCTCTCAGTGAGGCGTCGTTTACGAGAGTCGTGAAGATGTAAAGACGGTGTAAATGAAAACACGTTAGTGTCGTGATACTTGAATCACAACTTGTAAACTGGAGGTACATGTTGATGCTAAATAAGTCAAAGATGTATGTGATGGTGATTATATCAGATGAATATGATAATCGTTCAGTACCAGATATAACATCACTGCATTACCATAGTACATGTCCAAAGAAAATGGTATTAATGTGATACATTTGGGGAAAAAACGCTGATTGTAAATTCATGGTAAATATCCAGGAATTAAAATAGTTTTTTGGCTGGGTACCATGGTAACATAGACGTTTTCTTGGTACGCAGGCAAGTTAAAAAAAGCAACTCCACAAGTAACCTGCAATTTTATGTTTCGAACAGAGATGGCGATGGAGAGGCAGAAGCTACAGTATATACTGTAGATATGTGGTATTAGGAGGTGGATGGATCTCATTAATATTAAAGTTTGTGTTCAGAATGCTTTGAATCTTCTATTTAGGGGTGTCTGTCTGAGATCAGGAAAGATAAGTGCTGATCTATGATGTAAAATTATATTTTAAATATGCTTGTTTTTGTAATCCTGAAGCTGTGTAACATTTACTACCTTTTGGTCTATGCATAAAAGTTTAATACCAAGCAAACATAAAGCATTTGTCATACCTCATTTGTAATGGCACCTGTTTACATTACATTAAGAGACAGATATATACTCCAGTTTCAGTATGTATTCAGAGAAAATGGGCTCGATTCACATTGGGATTATTGCTGTTTGTCTGTTTTCCTCTCAGCATCTGAATCTCTGGGTGGTAAATGCCTGCCTGACAGCTATAATAATAATTCATGTTGCAGAGATATATATATATATTCATAGGGTGCAATGCAACATGCAAAAAAGTAACTCAATAAACAGGATGAGATCGTTCCAGCGCAGAAATCGAACAATACAGACATTGTGTGACGTGCACGTTTTGAAATACATGCGGACTGATGTTTTAAAATTGCTCTCTGTTTGTGTATTCCCGCTGAGCGCTCTGTTCCCTCTCTCTCCCTGTTTGCTCTTAATATTTGTTGAGTACATTGTTGGAAAACCAGCATGATCTATTTAAGTAAATCAGTTAACTTCTTGAGAGCCTACAGCAATAATGAAATCAAAATCAATGGGCTATAGAGATGCAAATAGTCTCTTTAACTTTTCTTCATTTCCCTGCCGGTGCAGTTGTGTAACCAGTGGTTTTGTTAGAATGAGTTGGAATGTATCAGAAATCATGGCCACGGGTTTTGCAGTTAGCTTGAAGTCTTTACTTTGTACAATGAATTTACAAATCTTGCAGATAGAGCTAAACCTTTTTATGGTTTTCACTAACTGCTTGTGTATTTTCGAGGTTGGTTATACACGACTAAGCCCATGTGAGGGGGCAGTTAGGCCTACTGGTTAGAGAGCGGGACTTGTAACCAGAAGGTTGCTGGCTTGGAAACAACTGAGGTGCCCTTGAGCAAGGCACCTTACCCTCAATTGCTCCCCGGGTGCCACATTTCTGTCAGTGTTTGTTCACGGTTTGTATGTTTGTTCACAACTCGCTACTCCAGTGTGTGCGCACTAACTAGATGGGTTAAATCCAGAGGACAAATTATGATGGGTTACACTTCCTATGTTTATTTTCTCAAGTATTAAGATTATCGTTATATTATGGATATAAATTCCGTTTTTAAAAAAGTGTTTCACGATGCCATAGTTGAAATATGTTTTGGCTGTTTGGTTCCATAAAGAACCTTTAACATTCATAGAACCTTTCTGTTTCATAAGAGGGTATTTGTAGTGGAAAAAGGTTCTTTTCTAGAACCTTTATTTTTTTTACGTGTTTAATGGCGTTTCTGTAGCTCAGTTGAATGCGACACTAGCGAAGTCGCAGGTACGATACGGATAAAATATACAGCGTATATACAGTACAATGCAAAGCAGTTGCCAAATGCAGGATGTAATTCTTAGTCCTTCATAATGCCATCGCCGTCTCTGAGATGTGAGCAATTTTAGACCATTTTCCACCCTTATGTAATCTCAAGTCTCAAGTCCTCCATTTTGGCTCATGTCTCATTTCCGTTGTGCTCGCGCAGTGTGCCGGATTCCAATTGACATGGTAGCGAGTCCTGTCTCTCCAAAGCAGAGTGACTCAGAGACGAGCTCGTCGAGGAGGTAATGAAACATGTTGAGCGCAGACATGAGACTGTTACAGTGACCTCCGTCTGGTCTCCTCCTCAACCAAGTCTGCATGAAATAGGAAGCATTAGGCATCATTCAGAAGTCACGCCATTCAATTCGATTGGGCTAAATGAAATGTTCGTTTAATATGCTCTGTCAGATTTTGTTTTTACGCCGTGCTCTGTTGAACGGAACGGCGTGACTCATCTACGATCTGCAAACTGTTGAGGCCATTATGTGCAGTATGCCGGCGTTTAAACATTTAAACAGCTGCGGTGGTTTCCAGAAATTGTTCATTTACATGATCGTTACACTAATTTCTTTAAACCATTAAACTCGTTTTCTGATTTCCACTTTCCTTTATTGAGGATTTTTGGTTTCATTTTAGAATGTTATTCAGAATACCTACCACCGCAGTGTAATTAATATCATTGTGAATTTAAACTCAGACAAATGCATCATTAGGACGAACATCATAAATGACGATATCTCTGGCTTCTAATTGCACACCTTTGTGTCCGAGCAAATCTGAGCACAGTTTGAGACATCATTGAGATCTCTTCAAAAATTCTAAAGTATACTTGAACCAAGATCTCTTTTTGTTCTCCAGCAAATCTCGTTGTTGTCTAAGAGAAACAGCTGAGATGTTCAGAGATTTGTGAGCTGTGTTTTGTGTTCTGGCTATTCCCATGAATGCGATTTAATGGGACATTAAAGTACATGTATTTGTGTATAACAGAGCTACATTTGATTCCAACAAGATGCTCTTTGAGCCAATACACTGAAACATTCACGAATGACGCAGCCACATAGCAGTCTTCATCATCTCAGCAGTGCCTCCTATTAGACTCAACAGTTGCTCACAACAGACTGATGTCTGATGCAGTCTGATGCGCCGGGAGTCTGGCACCTTCTCCAGTGAACCGTACGCGTGTCATTCGTTATTGAGATTTTTCTGAAAAATCAATACGTTAAACCTCTAATTAGACCCAAATTAATAATGATCATTTAGTTTGTCAATTATAAACTGTGCAGAAGCCAAATGAAGCTCATAAACAGAATATTAATTAGCTACCATGCAGTCAGGGACCTCTTTGCATGTTTGGAGCTGATAATTGTATCCGACTCTTTGATTCTTCATTCTCCTGACAGACTGTTTGAATAACAACATGTGAGGATGATGTCTGTGGAGATTTAGAACAACATCACAGTTTATACGCAGCAGGGAACAGGAAACGTTCTCAGAATGTTGGCTAGCGTTCTCGAAAAGTTCTCTCAAAGTTTTCTAAACTGATCTTGCAGTAATGTTTGTAGAACTTTTTTTAACGTAAAAAACAGGACATTATAAACCATCCTCCCAATTTTTTTTTGTTTTTGTTTCAATAGAAACGTTAGGGAAACCTAAAATTGTTAGCTTGGTAGTAGTTCAGGTAACCTTGTTTTCGTGGCATGGAATTACTTTCAAATGCTTCTCGCCAACGTAGATTCTAAAGACTTATGACTGGAAATCTGAAGCATTATTTATCAATTATTTACTTGCCCAAATCCACTAGGCTGAAAGTGATGTGTTTATTTTTGTATTCGTTTTTATCTCGAAACATCACCATAAACTACGAATTCACTGAAATACTTCATATCACTTAGTCAGAAAACACATTAAAAAAACTTCAGATAATCCTCAAAGTTTTCTCTGGTTTCTCTTTGGCTGTTTCTTTAGTTTATTGATTGAAAGCGGGCACAAACTTTTAAAAGGAAAGTCTAAGTTTCACCCAAAGACAGTTTATGACATTTCTGAGAGGAAAACAAAGAAAGAAAAAAGAATTAAAATGAGGCAGGGATGCATGAAGGAGACAACGTTGTTGGCTTAGGCACCTACAGAGATGTTGAGGGGAGAAGAAAACTGGCATAATATTTTCTTTAGATGGCAACGCCTGCCTGATAATATTTTAAATTAAACTTTGCTATTTAAGCACATAAAAAACAAAGGTACATTACACACACACACACCTATCTACCAATCATGTTTGTGTATTTGTGTGTGGTTTTGATGGTTAATCAATGTTTTTTACAAGTATACACTTTGGTTTATTGATTAGTTTAGTGCTGTTTTTTATTTCGACTAGTTTTGTCCTATATTTTTATATTATACTTATCATGAAAATGGTCATTCTAATAACTCATTTCTTAATGGAGGGTTAAATAATGTTTGCTTAGTGTACATGTAGCTCGATAAAAAATGTACCTAGACACCTCAGTTATACCTTTGTGTATATGTCTCTAGTGAGTGATTGGTAGTTAGTGCGTAAGTTAGTTGTGGTTGATAAGAGGTAAGTGCACTCTGTCAGGCCGGTGCTGTGTGTGATGGCAGCCGTGCTCTCGTCTGGGTGAGAGATTGGAGAGCACCGTAATTAGCAGACCAGCCTGCTGAGTGCTCGATGCTCTTGGGATCTGTCCTCACTGTGGCCTGTCTCCGGTCTCACATCAGTTTGAGCTGCCATTCTCCTCAAACACAATGTTCAGAGAGCAAAGCAGATGGGTAACATGCAGTCTCACTCTGTCCAAACTTACCCAGAACCATAAAGATCTCCAAACATGATGTGACGGCTTGGTGTAGATAAGCTGGTGTAGACGGTATGGCCTGCTTGCTTAAAACGGAACATTACAGAACGAATAAAAAACTATTTCTGCGGCTGCGCTTGTTGTGTTTAGCTGCGCCCAGTTTTAGCCCCGATAAAGTGTTCGTGTTACGAGTCTGTGTTCATAATATCGATTCTTAAGCTTGAAATTCTTTCTGATTTTCATTTACATGCAATTGTCATTGATTTATGCATCTAATTAGAGACGAGTGACACTCTTAAATCATAGAAATGAGAGCGTTTGGTGATCCTGGAAGGCAGATAGAAGTGTAACGACGCTCTCCATGATAAGATTTTCCACCGACTGCGATCGTCATTTCTTTCACACCAGGACAGTAAACACTTATTAGAATCTAACAGATCTGCGCCGTTCAGATCGTCCTTCCTCACCTTCATTACAACATAGGCTGGCAGAGTGAGGTGCCATTTACCCGTAAAGCTTATAGTAAACATGTAAAAGCAAACGCATGGGTTTTTTACGCAGTTATAGCAACATTTTATAATCATTAGCTATCTCAAATAAAATCTGTTGATACACACACACACACACACATATATATATATAAATGTTATATACATATATAAATATATATAATTTTTATATAAATTATCTGTTAAAAAATGTCATGTCAAACTGAACTGCATTTTAACATTTTAATCATATGGAATTTACATTTATGCATTTGACAGACGCAATGTAAGTGACTTACATTGCATTATACTATACTTTGTTTCTGAGTATGTGCAATCCCTGGGATCGAACCCATGACCTTGGCGTTGTTAACGGCACGCTCTAACCACTGAGCTACAGGAAAGGAACTTAATTGATTTTGACATCACTAAATATTCTACAGGCTGCACAAGGTTCACGGTTGCACGTAATAATCATTTATAAAGATAAACATACAACATGATGTTCTGCTACTAAATACATTCAGCCCCAAGTCACGTCAGCCAGAGTTTGCTGAAACCGCAGCTTCCCGTCTAACACAGAGCGACGGTTCTGATGATAGTGTCAGACCTCGATGATGCAATATCGCGCAAGTTTATTTACTTAAACGTCTTCCTCGTGTAATCAGAAACATCAGGTTTATTGGCAGCGTTTGCAGACCGCCATAGCTGTTTCCAGGGGCGGCTTTAGGTTACTGTTCCTCATGTTCGGATTTCCACGCCTGTCTGCCTTTTCAGGATGGAAAACTCGCCCTACAGAGGACACACGGGCACCTCTCGCAGTCATACTGAATTCAGTGTGCGTTCGACGAGGACGGTACCCTGAGGCAACTAAAAAACACCAAAGACCAGCCATCTGAAGCGGAAACAAGCATAGGAATACCAAGCAGACATTACAGTCCTCACAAAGTTTACTTTATTTAGTTCCTAACGAAGCGCTCTGCTAGGGTTGCCATGAGACCCCCAGCTAACAGGGAACGTTCTCAGAATGTTGGATAACATTCTATAAAAGTTCTCTTAAAGTTATCAAAAATGTTCCCTCCTTTTTTTATGTTTTAGAGCCTATATATCAAAAACGCAGTTTTAAATTGTTAGTGGAACTTTTTGAAAACATTGCAGAATTAGAAAATGTCTAAAAAGCTGGATGTGTTGAACATTCCTAGAACATTCAAAATAACGTTTTAAATGTTTTTGTTACTAATGGAAATGTGAGGGGAACTTAGTGTTGAAAGTGACTGAGAGGGAGAGAGGAGAGTATGTGTGTGTGTGTGTGTGTATAACGTATACAAACGTTAATAAGGCTTTGATTTAATTTGAAAATGGACCACAAACATGTATGAAGTCATTTAAAATTTATTAATCTGCTTCTTAAGAACATTACTTTTCCATTCTGAAAAATATACGTAAATGTTATTAGAATTATTTTAAAATGTTGAGAGTTTTTGACACTTTTTTTTTACTGCATTTGGTTCAGACACTGTCAGACATTTAAAAAATGCTTTTAAAATCTGACAAAATCAAATTTCATCCTCTTTACATAATTTATCTGCTGTGAGTTCAACAAGGTCATTCCGGCTCTGGTGAGTTTTTTAGTTATTTGGTGTATAATTTTAGGTAATTATGCTTAAATGTTTGTGTAGAAATCTTGTGGCTGTATGTTAACCCTGACACGCTAGTGTAAAAAAAAAATTACTTTCTGTTAAGTAACTTAACAGAAACTTAAGTGAACTTTCTGTTAGTTGCCAAAATGACATTTTGATACTGTGTGATATGCAAAATATTGTTATTTTATCAACACCTCATCAGCTGTGAAGATGTAAGATTTTCCGTCTGACTGTGGTGACAATTCAATAGATGCAGCTGAAAATATATACTGTAGACTCTGCACTTCATTTTAGCAGATCCGGCGATAATGATGTTTCAGCCAAGCTGATCCAGGTCCTCAAACACAGCTCCAGGCAGCTTAGCAGATGCCGCAGAGAGTTAAACACACTCATCTGCGCCTGATTCTAAGCGCCGATCCCAAAGCTGTCGACCAAGATGGTGCATATTCTCCACGTGGCTCCAGAGCAAAACTCCTGCTAACATGCTACAGCGCATCTCCATTTCAGAATCCTGCTCTGAGTTGACACGTGACTTGTTTCGCAGTGTTAAAATGCGTCGTTACGAGTAAGAGGGAGGTTAATTACAATATATGCTGCACCAAAACACAAAGGCAAAGTTGCGTTTATAGTTACGTTTGTTTAGATACACGCCAGCAGCAACGAATCTAGAACGAATAAACTGAGGAGAAAAGATGATTGTACAGGCACAAGTTTATTGATGATGAATTTCTTGTGCAAAATGGCAGATATTTTCCTCTCTCATCAGAAGCACGGAGGCCACTCACCCGAGAAACGCCTCGGGCAGGGCAAAATCAGCTCTGAGGACTGAGTTTGGAGTTTAATGAAACGAAAAGACACAGCAGACGAAAAAAGCAGTACTTTTGATAAATGAGTACCTTTCCAGTACTGAGGGGGTTTCTCCCGTCGTCTAGCCTTTCTCTGCGCCCATCTGTGGAATGAATATGAACTGATTATAGTCACAGAGGATTTTAAATAAACGCTTCTTCGTTTAAAAAAAGACCCAAATGTTAAGAGTCTTTTACTGCTGTAATATCAATGGAGAGCTGATTTTCTGTTGCGATGTCATTGCTGTGCAGCTATTCACTGTTGCTGAATGACAGAAGTGGTTCGAGATTTTTTATAAACAAGGTTTTCAAACGAATCCAATCTAGAAGCAATATTCTCTGGTTGGCTAGACCATATTATGAAACACTGGTTTCCCAGCTGCCATTTTCAGGTTGTACATTTCCCTAACGTTTACATTAGGTAACACAAATGTTAAACATGTTATTTTGAATGTTGTAGGAACGTTTTTCACAATGTTTTTGTTATTCCTGACGTATTAACGTTGTTGCTTCGTTACAAAAACATTATTCAAACTTCTTCAATTCTGTTTCTAAATGTTTTGAAACTCAGAAGTAGTGTTTTTGAAATACATATGTGATATGTCAAAAACATTCTACTAACATTACTGCAATAACTTTGAGAGAACTTTGAGAAAATGTCAGTCAGTGTCTTTGCACTTTTAAAATAAGAGATCTACTGTACATATTCTCCAAGATTAAGAATGCAAAGCTCTCCTCACGGTCCACCCAGACAAGTTCCTCAGTAATCATCATGGTGTCTCACCCATGAGCGCGCTAACATACAGCCACCGAGTTTGCATATCAATGCCTGTTGTGTATTCAGCCAATTACATGGTACATGGAAGTTAGCCAATCATAACATATGTCATTTGCATATAGTAGTACAGTATTAAAGGGACGGCAGCAACGAGTGGAAAATTGTGTAGAAATGATGCAGGAAACCTTGACTAACATTAAATAAAAGAGAAAATCACAGGAAGAAGCTACAACGTTGTTTTCAGATGAAAAGCCTGTGGGGGCAAGCATGCAATCTTCTTTAATCTGTAGCTCATTAACACCTTTATCTTGCTATGGGCACACAATGCAAGTGTTGCCAATTAATGTCTATTTTAAAGCAGGAATATGCACATTTCCATCGTTCAATTATCACTTGTTTTGTTTTCTTGCTCTCTAGCCGGGGTTTACCGAGCAAATTCGAGATCTGCAGCTCTATTTTAGGAGGCAGGGATAGATCCAGTCAGTCAGTCATGCCACCCAGACCTGCTCTCTAAAAGACAGGAAGGAGATTTTATTCCAAAATATCACTCATCGTTTTGATATTTCTATAGAGCATAACGGTGACCGCCTACTTTATTAGCACCATTGGTTCCGGAGATATTTATCGTGTTTATTTTTCGTTATAGAGATTGAAAATGACGTTACAGTCGTTAACAATATACATTTCACAGTCAATTTGTTTAAAGTTTATTGCAAAATATTTACTTATATACAAACACAAAAGTATAGAGAGACTCGATGAGGTGGTTTTCCTGGGAGTGGAGGGTGAGGGCTGAGCACTTTTGCAGCAGTTTTCATTTCCATGGTAACAGCAACTTCTCTGATTGGTGAATGATTTAGTTATTATGGGTATTGTAGTTTTTCAAAGGGATTTTAGCGATTGAGCTTGATATTGTTATTGTATGCATAAAGTGTGGAGCTCTCATTTAACTGTGGTTTCTATGGCAGCATATATAAGCACTTAACAATCTCAGTCTTTAAGATGTACAGATTGCTTCTGTAAGGAGAATATGAAGGGGCTTTTTACTTCCAGAACCCTGCTGTTGCGTTCTCTTGCATAGCTCGCGGGTTGATGAAAATTTGAAACTGATATTTAACTGGACACGGACTGAGTTTTAAGTAGCTTTTTTGGCTTCGTTTCCTCTGTACTGTTTTTCTGACTGATGTCTGTCGCTGTTTTTTTAACTCTGGTTATCTCTTCGTTTTGGCTTCCCTCGATAAGATCTACAAGTTCATCTCTATCTGAAAGAGCGTCTCTCTCTGTTTTCTGTGGGGATTTGTATCGGCATCCCCATTTTTTCACACTTCTGTGTGCCGACACACACACACACACACACACACACACATACGCAAACCACACATTCTCTTCTCATCCCAGTCTGTTTGCTTTGTTTCACCTGTACCATTCTCTCTCCCTCTCTCTCTCACACACACACACTCTCTCTCTCACTCTCCCTCCTCCCCTCCGTCAGTGAGTCTCGTTCGCTCTCGTTTGCTCTCCCTCACTCACTCTCATTGCTTTGCAGAGCTACTGAAAGTGCGTCAAGCCTCTGTCCAAATACAGACAGGCTAAGCAATACGAGTCTCAGGAGGAAGAGAATCAGAGGAGAGTGTGTGTGTGTTTGAGTGTGTGTGTGTAAGCAAGGGAGAGAGAGCGCCGTTTCAGCCTAAGTCTTTGTATTGCAACACGTTTGGAGCACCAGGAGTGGACAGTGCCAGGAAAAAGGAATTTTGTTTCATTCTAGAGTTTATCCTTTTGAAAGCAGCCCGAAAAGTCTTTTCCTCCGCTGGCTCCTTTGTGTGGGATGGACAGTGAATGATTGGCAAAGGTTCGGGTCATGACCCTCTTTTCCGCTGGGTAATTGTCGCCTCTTCAGGTCTTGTGAGCGACAGTCGCGCAGTGGCGCGTGTGACTGATGCAGCTTTGAGACGAGAGAATCCCCTCGCAGACGCTCCACTCGCTCACCAGCTGCAAAGGGGCTCACCTCCACGCTCAGCGCTTCTCCACGGGGGCCGGTTTCGGGTGCCGGAGGAGGAGGTTGTTGTGACTCCTAGCATGGGGTTTTCTCCATCATGAGCAAACTCTGTCCTCTCGGTTCTCCGTGTCTAGTCTCTAAGAGCGAGTCGGGCGAGCGACATGGGTCCCAGCAGAGCGGCGTTGTTGTTTCGTGGTGGTCAGGAGAGGCGGTCTCTCTCCTGCTTCAGGTGGACCTCATGGATGTGGACTCTGACCTTGGGATGTATTGTGGGTTCCGTGTGGAGCTCCTCGCCCGCCGGGCGTGCCGCCAGCTTGGATAGTTCCGTGGTTGCCGCCGGACCCCCTGGGGTGGCTAGCTCGTACACCCACCCCGAGCACCCTTTCCAGAGCAGGCGACACCGCGCTTCACCCATTTCCATATACCGCTCTCCAGCGTTCCTCAGGAGCGGACACGGTGAGTTCCTGCATGCCAGATTTGCGATGCTCTTAAAATGTTCCTGTGGACCGCACTGTTACTCTGAGACTTTCGGCAGCGTGCCGTCCAGCTTTTGTTTGTTGGCGGGTTTGGCTCACTCTTTTTTCCCCCACCAACCCCGGCAGTTAATTGCGATGGGGAATAATCAAGATTGAGTTCACTGAGGGACGCTTGTGTCAGAAGCTCTCCATAGAGTTTATCAGACTTTGTATCTGCGCTTGCCGTTTAATTAAAGCAGGGGAGATAGTAGATCACTGGGACTGTAGTGAGACTGGCTTTAGATTGGGTTTTTGGATTTGATAAGCTATTTTGTGGCTACGGAGAGCGCAGCGTTCTCTCTCCCAAAGCCCACAGGCAATTACCCTATTAAAGGCTAAAGCTTGTGCTGTTGACTGCTCGTTTGCAATGTTTCAGTGTCAACAAACCTTTTTTCTGGTGTTTTGATGGTAATGCAGTCGTTTCTGAGCAGTGGCTTGCAAAGAAAGTTGTCAGGTGTGTTTTAACGTGATTACTTTTGGAATAAAAGCAGAACTTTGATGCAGTAGATGCGTCTTTTTGAAGTGATGCAGGTGAAAACCTCTGACCTCTTTTCACCTCTTGTGAAGTCATTGCTCAAATGGGGCTAATATTGTTTGCTTTGCATTGAAATGCAGAACGTGCACACCGGAAAACGTCCACAAATTCCGAAAGACGTAGGTGCAATTTCCAGCTTACCTGTGCTCTCGGCTAGTACACGGCAACTGGGAATATCAGCCTTTACTGAGCCCTACAGCTGTTAGCTCATTAGGGGGAAAAAATAATTGCGGTAATACGTTTATTGTGACTGAAGCAAAAAGGTTTCTCTCTCCTCAATCACTTTGTACTTACAAATCACATTTATTCTGCTCACGAGACATGTTTCCCCTTTCCCCTCACTTTATTTTTACACGAGTTTCTCCTGTACGTCGTGTGTGGGTGTGTACAAGCCCTTTAAATCCCTCTGTCTAATTAAATCAATAGATACACGTTTACGTACTTCAGTCAGAGCTCATTTACATGAGGGACGACAGGAAATGATGGATTGATTCTGAGATCATCTTTGTAATTAGTTGTTATGATGTTTTCTCTGGCTGATGGGGTTGGCCAGATCACAGGCGCGTTTATTATGTGGAAAATGTGTTGAAATGTGATATTCTTTCTTTCATCACAGCTGTTCAGTTTTGCGGTTGCGCTTCTGGTGATAATGAATTGTAAACATATAACTGAGAACCGTGACCGTTTTTCCATAAAAGAAGGCTGTTTGATAGGAGATTAACAATTAAACTAAAACTATATAAAACAAGTATTAATTACTAAACTGATGCACATTGCATTTAACCTCGTATACCCTTATACTGTGTGTGTGTGTGTGTGTGCTCATTTATTTATTTTTATCCATGCTTTTCTTCTTTACCAATAACAATCTTCTTCCTCCCCTGATTTCTCAGTAGGGCTGTTAAAATTGCCGTAGTTTGGTCCGTGTGAAATCCTGGTCGAGCGACGTGCAGGAAAACTCTCCCTCCTGTCTTATTGAAGGCCCCTGGGGCCCGACGCTGTGTTAGATATAGATGAAAAGTGCCCTCACGCATTCTCTCCTAGCCTCTGTTTACACGTGTAAGCACAATCCTCGTATTAAGTCTCTCTACATCATTACTTGCTGTTGTTATTTCTTTATATTTACATTTGTTTATTCTGCACGGAGATTTCTCGTAGCCCGCTGTGTTTTTGTGGTGGCAAGGTTTCGGTTTGCTTGTGCGTGTAGCCCGCAGTGGAGTGGTCTGAGCTGAAGGCTCTCTGGCTGCTGGAGAGTGTTTGGAGAGTTACACACTGTATAGAGGAGCTGTGTGTTGTAATGACAGAAAGGAGAAGCATCCAGGTGAAGACTCTTAAAGAAAGCACTGCTAAGCCAGCACACTATCCCTCCAAAGCTCCACAACCATCAGACGAGGGTATGACAGGCAGAACAGAGTGGATTCCCTCCTCCCTACTTGTTTACCGTCATAGTGTGTGTGTGATCCCGTCAGCATGGCTGTATACGTGCACGTGTGTACGATACGAACGCGCCTGAAATTGCGCACGCATGCATTTGCAAATGCTGGAAGCTGTTCTGAAGTGCTGCATAAACCAGTTTTCAAGCCAATTCCGTTGCTAGGATTTAGTTGGGATTTATCTAATAGTGTAAAGGAATTACAGGTGCGAACTTGTGGATTATGTGAGTGCAGCATTTTAAAAAAAAATCTCTGTCTTGATTCCTGTTACCATTACCAGCGCATTTT
>JAZGTI010002701.1:0-34850 GCA_036877585.1 Botia kubotai | reverse complement strand
TTGTCCCTTATTGTAAATCGAAGTTGCTTCCTGTCCTGATTTGTAAGTCGCTTTGGATAAAAGCGTCAGCTAAATGACTAAATGTAAATGTAAGACTAAATGCTTTTGTATATGCACTCTTTAACTTAACGTAATGTTGGTAAATTTTGTAACACTCTACTGTAGTGTTGCTGTAGCTCAGTTGGTAGAACATTGGTTATAGAACAAAGTTTATAGGTTCAATTTTCAGGGAACACACACACACACAGATAAAATGCACGCATTGAATGCACTGTTGCTTTAAATTAAAGTGTCTGCCAAATGCGTAAATGTAACAACAGAATAACACTTAATATTAATATTATATAATATTATTAATATTAATGTTAATATTTATGAATGCAATAGCTAACTTAAACTAGCAATAAAAATACATTTACAGCTTCTGTAAAACTGGGTTATGTAAGTAAATACAGTTCATTGTGTATTAGCTAATGCATTAACAAATTCAACTTTTGTCTTAAAATTAGTTAGTAAATGTTAAAATTAACTTAAGATGAATAAATGCTGCAATGGATTGTTCATTGTTAGTTCACTATAAAAAATGTAGTTA
Source organism: Botia kubotai (assembly GCA_036877585.1). Taxonomy (NCBI): domain Eukaryota; kingdom Metazoa; phylum Chordata; class Actinopteri; order Cypriniformes; family Botiidae; genus Botia; species Botia kubotai. Next base: position 34,258 of record JAZGTI010002701.1, on the reverse strand, counting down.
ACTAATGTTAACAAATAGAGCCTTATTGTAAAGTGTGAGTATTGTAGTTTGTTCACTATTGTTGCTTATTTTGTTCATAGCAGAAATGTTTGTAAGTCATGAATATGGTTTAATGTCCAATTTATTTATTATGTGTTGTTGCATGCTGTGAATTATTCGGTTCATTTGATAGTCATGATATGTAAAAAGCAAGATGAATCTTGTTTCAAAGCATCTTTACAAAGACTATGTTGCGAGAAATATATATTTGCATAGAAATAAATCAGAAAATGTTTGGTAAGGTTTTTGCTTTGTCTATTTTCTTTCTGAACCAGCATATATCAAGCAAAAATATTATTATTAAAATGATATTCTTCTAGTGTCATGTTCAAATAAATAACACAGTATGGTACATGTCCAAGTACCGTAGTAATAGCAACTGCCCTTTAGCTCCAGCATGCGAGAGGAAAACAAAACATATATTTAATTATGTTCTATTTTGCACTGCCACATCTGGATCTGTAAAAATCTATACATGACTCATTTCTGCATCAGGAATCATCCTGGTGCCTCTTCAAAAAAAGACAGACAGATGTGGTTTGCCATGTTTTCCGTTCTGTTACTCTTCTTAGCCATCTCACATAATAAATACTGACCTTAGCTCTGGAGCTTTGTTGTGATTTAATGGATAATTTTACAAATGTCATCAAATCATTTCCTTTGTTTAGGATGTTGATCAATTGTAAACATACAATTATTTGTATCATGCAAGTTGGAGCTACACCACAATAACTGAATTTTGACAACATTATCTAATTTTAATTTAATTTTTAGAGTTTAAAATCTGTTAGTATGAGAGTCGGTAGTGTAAAGATCTTTATGGTTTTCAGCCAAAGAGAACCAGGAAATATCAGGGGAAAATTACTATCCAAGTTCAAAAAGTCTTCAAATAAATTTTATTACATTACTGTTGATAAGTATTTGTTTCTAATTATGCTAGATATTTATTTGCCCTCCTTAGCAAAAATGTAAATGATTTTTATGTGCACTATTCTATACAATACAATAAACGGAGCGCAAAATGAATAGAGAAAATACATATAGGTATAGAAAATTAGTATAGTATAGATAGAAAGTATAGAAATAAATATAGAACAACAAAGTAATGCTTTGAAAATGTATTTGTGCTCTAACAAAATGCCCAGCTCTAAACAGAAGGGGGCACTGTGTTTCTGTAGCACTTTGAAGTCACAAATTGTCTGTGCATTGGTAGTCACTGAACGATGGGCGGAGCAATGAAGCTTGCATTCCATAACATTCATGTCAGCAAATGACATTTTTTGGAGGGCGGGGCAAATTTGGTGGCCTTTCAGTGAACTCAGTGATGTTAGACCGAGGAGGGGGCTGGAAAAAATGAAAATAGTGCATGTTGGCATGGTGGGGCATTTCGGTTATGTACTGCTGAACCCACCCCTGGCCCGCAGGAGAAGTCTGACCGTACGATGACCCAGTGATCTGCTCAGAAGTTCAGAAAATGTCACATCATACCTGAAGTTATAATCGGCGACTCAGCAACTAGTTTGGTGTATGCAACCAAAAACAATTTTTAGAAAACAAAAAATCTTTTTAAAAGACTTTTTAAAGATCTTTTTAATATAAAAAACTGCAAACATACCTAAATCTTTGTAAAAATATGATACTGCACACATGAACTGTAGTTGGACATTAGCTTAATTCTTTTATAGGAAATGGAGGGTTTTTTGGGGTAAAAGGATGTATTTGTTAGAAACATTTTAAAGAAAAAACAGTAGGAACAGTATCCGATTTTTGCTGTAGCTTATCTGAGAAATGACCAAATTTGGACCTTCTGACCCAGGGACAAATACATCTAGACCTTATATGTGTCATAGAGGACTCCATCATGCCACTTTGTGTCGCACATCGCATCCTGTAAACCTCTCTGTTGAATTTATGCACTTTAGCAACTGTTATAATGTCAGAAACACCATTTATGGCTAAGACGTTAAAAATACATATTGCTGAGAGCACCATACTTCACAAAACCATAAAGTGTGTTGCAGTCAGTGTCTCCTGCAGGTACAACTGCTGGAAAGAGTCACTCTTTATTAAATATTGAACTGCAAAAGAATATGTAGGAGTGTTGGATGATGCTTTTAAAAGTTGTAAATCAAGTGTCACTGTCTTAAAAAATCTTACAATAATACATACAGTTTTTGAGAAGTGTGAATCTATTTATGTCTATATATATTTACACACACACACACACACACACACACACACATATATATATATATATATATATATTCATTTACTTTTTTAGTTATTAATTTCAGTGTACATTTTACGATTTTTTATGATCTATTTTTTCTATTTCCTGTCCTTTCATAATTTAATTTCATCATAATAACACTGTATACTCCATAACACTATTTTATATTTGGCCTGTTTTTTTATCTTTATTTCCTAATTTCTTTACAGCTTTTTTTTTTTCAAAACTGTCTCTGTAAAGCTGCTTTGCAACAATGCAAAATTGAAAAGTGCTACATAAATAAACTCAAATTGAATTGAATTATATAAGGAGAAACAAGTGCAGACTATTGTAATTTGCATCTTAAGTAAAGAATTCGTATTTCAGCAGCTTTTCTTGCTTTTCGTGCAATGCACAACAGCTCTGTGAAATAGGGCATGACTGGGTTCTCTTGGGATGTCTACCTAAACCAACATTTGTTCTTCTCTTTTGTCTTGTTTCACAGATTTAGTTACTATGACGACAGGTGTGTGGTGCTAACATTTCCCAAACACTTTCACAGTGGATATTTGCAAATAAAATGGAACAAACAAAAAATACAAAGTTACAAAAAATGCAAACTTCTACTGCCCCCGGTGTATTCACTTCAGTTTAGTGTTCGTCCCCCCTTCCATGAACCTGACGGCCCCTTGTCACCCCATCCTCCCTGTGGGTGTCAGGATTATTGCCCCATCTGTGTCACCAGTACAGAGCCACGCTAAGCCGCTGGGCCCTCTGCTAAGCGAGGCACCTAGATTGTTAACCCTGATTAACTTGATGTGGCGTTCAGTTGAGAAACTGTGAAAATCAAACGCATGGCATGACCCAGTGCCCCGCCAGTGAACCGAGTGCAGATTGGAGTGAGAGAGGGAGGAGACAGATGCTTCCCAAAATGAAAGACTAATGTGTCTGTGTGGGCTTCTAGAAATCTCAATAAATTATATATAATAGGTTAAATATAGGTTAAAAACACTTACAAAAGCTGCTAAATACGTAATTTTTCAAAAAAATAGTTTTGGAGCAAGAGCATTAAAAAACAGTGTTAGAAAATCGTCTCTTTACTTTATCCTGATTTGCAATGCTAAGTTTATAATAATGATTAAAGATTTGAGCCATCAGGTCTGATTTCAGTTTGACATCATTCGTCTGCGTGGCTTGTCATGTCTGAAAACACAAAGAATACTACTGTATTACATGTTTGGGTACTGAGGATAGTGGAGTGTTTGAAGGTTGTTCTTTCGACAGTTTGAGAATTTGAACTCGTCCTTCACGTTAAACAAATAATTCCACATTTAATTTGCAATTTTATGGTTCAAACAATGATGGTGATACAGAGCCAAAAGTTACATATTGCATCCTTAAGCGGTCCATACAAAACCGCCACAAAAATGGGTGGTTGTGGTTACCAGGGTGTTGCTATGTGCTCACTAGGGTGTTCTGAGTGGTTTATAATGCAATGTAATTGCTGGGGTGTTGTGACAGCTACTACTGAGTTGCTATGCAGTTTCTTGGGTGTTGTGGGTGCAGTTGTTAAGGTGTTCTCACTCTATGGTACTAATGTGACTTTGTTGTTGCTAGGCTGTTGCTGTGTGATGTGGTTGATCAAATTCCCACATTCATACCTCTGTCTAATTTGTCCCTAATACAGTAGCACAAACATTGCAGAACAGTTACTTCCATACTGTATGTTTAATGCTTAGAGTTTGTTCAAATCACTGACCCACATTACAAGCAATAGTAGTGTAATAAGTGTAATAAGTGAATTGTTATATTCTTCATTTTAATGCAATGTACAGTATTTGAACAGTGTTTATAATTATTGTTATGTGTTCCTCCATAGTATACAAGTTGATACCAATATTAAGTTTAAATGTTATTAATATTATTATTATTAATTCAATTCAATTTTATTTATATAGGGATTTTTACAATGTTGCATTGCTTCAAAGTAGCTTTACATTTAATAAAAAAAAACCCACAGAAAACAGCAAAATTTACAACATATTACAAAACAGAATACATGGTATTAATGCAATTTTAATTGTACTTTTAATTGTTCATTATGAGAAATATATTAATAAAACTAATTAGGGATACTTAGAATGCAGTTGGTTTATGAATATAAAGTTGATTAATGAAAACTGCCACACATTTGCACATTTGAATAAAACAGGTATTCTTTAAAAATACCTGTCATTGTGTGTGAAGGCTCATATCTCTCTCAGTGGTCTATGAGAGGGTAATGTATTCAGTCTGCCTACTACAAACATTTAATCAATTAACGATAGTAATGATAGATTATAGGTATCATACTAAGCAAGATATGCTGTTAAGGTAATATTTTATGGTACGGGTGTAATAATACCATAAAATACCTGAACACTACACAAAGAAAGAGAATAGGAGACGAAGAAATAGTTGAAATAGTCCTTAGAACTGTAATTAGATCATTATGATAAAGCAATATTAACAATATCCAAAATCCTGAGCTAAGTTAAATGTCAGCAGTCTCCCAGTAAGCAAGCCAACAGGGCGATGGTAGCAAAGAACCAAATCTCCAATGATGTATAGATGGAGAAAAAACATTATTATTATTATACATAAATAGTACTGCAATATACTGTTATAACATTGTAGTGGTTTTGGTTCCAGAATATTTTTATTATTTATTTGTTAACTGTTTGTTGCGTTAATTTAACTAAGTTAAATTAACTTAGTTAATTTAACTAAGTTAAATTAACTAAGTTGTTAGTCAATATGTGTGATTTGCAGAGAAGAAAATTTAAAGTTCATAAGGGAAAATCTAAACAGGGAGAAAGAGAGAGAGAGAGCAAGCGAGAGAGAGAGAGAGAGAAAGAAAGAGAGCGAGAGATAGCTGATCAGCTTGCAAGGCAAAGTAAACAGAAGTGTAACAAGCAGAGCGGAGGAGGGATTCAGAGCTTGGGCTGTGTCTAGAGACATGTTCATATTACAAACCACTGACCCAGTATTAAATGGCCCGAATGAGGCCGTTTGATTTGATCAGGCTGAGCCATGTTAAATCATTCATTAAATCCAATTAGCTGAGGTGTTTATAATCGGCCTCAGCGCTTCTAAGAGAGATTACATGTGTGTACCATGGTAGTCCCTGTTCTAAAACATCACATCTCCAACACATTTTTTCCATCACTAATCCAAAAGGAAAATTCATGGCAGTCGTAATTCCTTGTAAAAAAAACAACTTGTGGATCAATTCTAGTTCCACGGTATAATGTCATTAAAACATAAAGGGATACTAAGAATATCTAAAATTCATGTACATTTATTTTGCCAATAATATAATTGGTAATGTAAAACATTACCCTCCACTTTTGACTGAATGTTCCCGAATGTTCCAGGATTACTTTATGTTGCTGTACAGAATGCTAATCCAGCTAGAGTTGTTTTCGTTCTCTTCATATTAATGAAAAACGGATCAGTCAAAGACCTGAACTGCTCTTGATCAAATCTATTCTGATGTATAAATGAAACATTTAGCAAGAATTATATTGTAATTTTGTGGAATGATAAAATTAATACCTTTAATAGACCCACCACTATGGTAGGTGATTCACAGCTTATTTTTAAGTCTTACTAGGAATAGTCTACACGTTACAGAGCATGTGCATATTTTAAACATATTTCAAGAAGTTTATTAATCCTAATTGATCCTAGTGCTGTTAACACATGTATTGTGATGTGTTAAGTTAAATATTTGAAATATTAATTAAGATTTGACTCTGCAATATTTAAAGAAGCACCAAATACCTATTTTTATAAGACAATAGTTTAAGCAGGAGTGTACTATGTAAATAATACTAGAGAAATAACAGTACTTTTTAAAATATTCATTATGTCACCCCCTCACCCCACCCCTATTCACACACACCACATCACCCCCCATTTTATTATAAAGATTGCTATTTTTAATGCTATACAGATGAGAAGCAATTCCATTAAAACACGGCATTTTAATACAAAACAATGGAAGGAAATAGAGAACAAGTACACAAAATACATCCTAATATACACTGTCCCATTTTGTACAATCTTTGTGGCTTCAGTAGAAGTACTTTAGAATGTAGTGTTACAGCCCCCACGGGCAGGGCTGTGAAAAGGCCTGGCTATTGGGTTATAGCCCTAAATGTTTTTTTTCAATACCCCTGGACCTTATGTTGATATTTTGGCTATTTCTTTACATTCTATGGATGCACTACAGCAATTTAAGGAATTTAGGAAATTTTGAAAAATTAAGGAAAACAGAATAAATACATAAAAACAATATCAAAAACTATTTACTCACTTGGTGGGTCTAGTCCAGTTTGGAGTTCAACATGTACACTGACAGGGCAGCAGCAACATTTCTATAAAGGTAAGCCATGTGAGAAAAATATTAAGATAGTAAGGTATATATATATATATATATATATATATATCACTAAAGTAAATATCAGTTTTAGGTGTTTTACCTCGTTTGGATCACTTGTACCTTAAAAGTCAATTATATAAAGACACTGCTTTTATTCACTTACAGTACACAGTACAACAGTCAGTCAATGTTTACAATGAACATAAATATCACAGTTTAAGTAGTAATCATTATAATGTTTTTGCAAAATAATGATTAAAAGTCTAAAGAAAATTACCAATTCAAATGTAATTCTAAAATCATGAAAAATATGAAACTAAAATAAACAATAATCAGCTTTAACAAGCAGTTGCACGCAGTTTTGAAGACAGTGTGAGACAAACAAGAATTTAAATTGGACCTTAAACATGACCAGGTGGCACATCTTTAGCATGTTGTTATACATGTATGTTTTCTTGACAAGCCTGGTTCTACTGCACACCCTCATAACTTTCTGTTCTGTGAGCTATGCATGTACTTTAACTGTTGTTTTGATTCTTTCAGAAGACATTACTGTAACATGCTCTGTACAGGCTGAAGAAGTCAGGACTCAACTTTTGACCCCAACTAATCATCTTAGCTTAAATATAGAAAAAGTGTAAACTGCCAGTATGTGAAATTGTAGCTTGAGATGCTGCTATGTTTCACAATTACAATAGTGGAACCCCTTGCAGACGTATCCTGACATGGTGCCCTAATTATATCAACATGTGAGTGTGTCCTCATGCCCCCTCTGGGTTGCTCAGCCATGCCAGCTGTGCAGTTATATCTCTCCTTTCAGCTCTATCTATCTATCTGTCTACACATCCTGTCTCCATTGCCTAGATTTGTATCTTGTTACTGTCACTTCCTTTTATGCAAATGCTAAATGTATGATATGTAAACAATCTAACCAAATGGGACATGTAAGCCATCAAATTTATGATTTCTGTATGAATAAACAGGGTCTGAAACTAACAGGACATGGCAAAAATGCCGGCAAAAAAGCTATAAAAAGCATATTTTAATAAACTAATTTCATATCAAATACACGTATTTGTCAGAAGTACCATCTTTCCTTCTTGTTTAAATTAAAGTACTAAAAGCTTTTTAGAATATTCTTTAAAATGCTGGGATAACACAGGTCATGAAGTTTCATCTGTTACTAAGGCAAAAAGGTGACAGAATACGAAAATATTCAAAAATTTGAATGTTTTAATTCAATAGTTTGTTATTTGGTCTCAGAAGTTTGGACCCCACTGTACACAAATGAACAACACAAGTGGGTTATACGTTAGTAAAAATGCCCCTAAAAATAAGAAAATGAAATCAATTCTAGATGTAAAATATTTTCAAAGGACATCAAGAGGTCAGCCTTATTAATACAAACCACACAGCACAGTCAATCTAAAAATGAATGTATGGTTGGCCTATATTTCTAAATAGCAACCTTCCTGTTTTGTATGTGCACTATTAAGCATCTGTACACATTTATCCTGCAGGTCAGTTGTGCAAGGCTGTATGTCAGATAATGACAGTGTGTCTGTTTTGAGATTCATCAAGCATGAGTAATCCGAGCAAGCTGTGATGTAAAAGTGTGCGTGTCTGTTTGTGTAACACTTGAAACATGTTTCATGTTTGACAATTTCTCTGCATGCATGGATTAATTTTTCATCTAAAGTTTATGAACAGAGGTAAAGAAGAGGTCATATCATCGATCAGGATAAAATATGCAGCAATATTTTGCAAGATTAACACAAGCAGAAGAGCTTTTAGTCACTTGAAATCATTTGAAAAGTTCTAGACTTAAATCTACTGAATGACCTTCTCTGTTTTCTGTTCTAACATTTTTCTTTCATTCTACAAAAACAAGAGAGCATTTACAAACTGGAGGAATTTATACCAAATTAAAGTGTTTCCTGAATTTGTTTAATAATAAATGACTTGTACCACTAAAAATAGGTAAATGTGTTAAATAGGTAAATAGGTTATGTTATGTCTATTTTTTATGTTTATTATTTAAACAGATATATATATAGTGACATTTTAAACATAAAAACTCAATTCCAAACCACTTTAATGTTCTTTTAAAACTGTATTTAATCTTTCATATCTCAGCAATAATTAAGACTATCTATCTATTTGTCTGTCTGTCTGTCTGTCTGTCTGTCTATTCCGTAAATCTAAAATCTATGTCAAGGCTATCACATCAATATTGAGTAACTTTAAACATACACTGTCTTTACCAGACAAATCTAAGATAAAGGATGGATGTCCACTGTGTCGCTCTCAGTCTGTAACTGTATACCTGCACTGTTCTGAGGAACTTTGACAATCCACCTGTTCTGGACATAAGTTACATTTTCCTGACTATTGAAGTGTGACACTGACTGGAGAATGAATTCAGTGTATGTATGCTGAAAGGATACATTTCACTGGTTTCTGTCTGGATTTCAGCTGTTTTTTTTAGACAGAGGCCATGGACACTAGCAGGGCTGGACTGCAGACAACAGCACAATTTCACATCCACACATCCAGCCAAACTAAAGTCATGTATAAAAACATGCCTGGAAAAATATATTTTGTATACAGAAAATACAGCCTGTTTTGGGGAATATTTTCTGTACTCTGGTATTGTTTCGATTACATTGTTTTGAATTAATCAATATTATGGTGTATGGTATTCCTGTAGCTCAACTGGTAGAACATTGAGTTAGCAGTGCAACGGTCATGAGTTCAATTCACAGGGAACACACATACTAATAAAGAATGTATAGCTTGAATGTACTGTAATGTACTGCCAAATGCATAAATTGTAAATCTAAATTATTGTTAGTGAAGTGTACGATGATGGTTTTGCTTAGTTTTGTGATTTCAATTATTCTGAATAATGAGTCTCATAAAATTGACCTTTTTTATTTAAATGTGGCATAAACCAAACACACTATAATAAGTAATAATCATAATAATAATAATAATATAGTTTATTTAGTTTATAATATAGTTTAAGTAATATATAATTGTTTCTTAGTATAATAACACCCATTAATTTTTGACATTATGATAATAAGAGAATGTGTTTATTTGTGATGGAGCGTTCCAAAGAAATAAAGTCTTTATAACACAAATATATAATTATTCATTTCATTTAGGGGTAAAAAAAATAATGATAGAAAATAATATAAAAAGGAGCTTTACAGCATAGAGTTTGCCATTAGGACCTAAAAGACTATTATTTTCATATTTATTTATATATTTATTTTCATCTTTTTACAATGTGTAATATTATTTTATTAAATAATAACACAAATAAACAACAATTATAATAATCCACTGCACCTGTTTCAAACTGACGATATTCAATTTAATGCTTCACCGTTCTTTATTTGGTTTTTTTTATTTGGGATTTGGGTTTGAAAGGGCACTAGAGGGCAGCATATGACCTGATTTTGCTGCTCGTCCGGGTTCAGTTGCTTTTGATCAGCGACTGAAGTGCAGTTAAAGCGAGTGAAAGAGACGCTTTGAGCGATGACCTCGTAATGAACCTTCAACATGACTGTCTGATAACATGCCAGGCTAAGCCTGATCACCGAAAAAATAAATCTCATATTGACAAGCATGTGTGGGCGCATGCATGTGGTGATAACGATGGCTAGATGACAGATCTGTGTAGGTATGTTTAGACAGCGGTTCATGTCTGTCAAGTCCAGCGACCCCTTTGAACCTTCATGCAGTCTGCTTGTGAGCAGTAACTGAAATGAGGACCATTTGGGTTCACATTCGATGAAGTGCCCTACATACAACAATCTGCAAGTATTTTGCAGCCTTCACTATATTAACTGAACATAAATTACAAAAACATGTTCTATGGAAATATATTTAAATAGAAAATAAGCTAATGTGAAATGGTTCACACATCTGTATACAGGGAATAAATAAGTATTTAAAATATTTCTATAAAAAAAATTGCCATGATGAAATGTGTAATGTTTACAATAAATCAATAATAAATACAATAAAAACTTAAATATGACACGTTATTTGAGTTTTTATTGTATTTTTAATTGTATTTATTCATTTAAACAAAGAAGATACAAATCACCATAATCATTATTTCCGGTTCATTCACCACACTGGAAATGGAAAGACAAGGGCATTGCATTGGAATATCGCATTCTGTGCAGTGTGTTTTGTTGTATATTGCATGTTTTAGCAAATGCGGTACACTATGCAGATATTCCGAATATACATACATATAGAATATACATATATATACATATACAGATATTTTTACATAGTGTGTACAGTATACACAGTACTGCATATGCTTAAGCCTAGCCAACAAAGATTAGTATGTAGGTATGCTATTCCACACTGCCCTTTTCTTTTTTAATATTCATTAGTTTTTTAGGCTTGACAAGATTCATCAAGCATAACATATACACTCTAACACACAGAAAAAAAAGAAAAACAATGTTTGACTTTAATTACAATTTTGAATTTACAGAAAAGTCACATGGTTGAACTCTATGAGAGAAAGGAAAAGCTATAATAATGAGGAAAGAAGAGACAATTCTAGTTCAAAAATGTTAAACCATGTCACAAGTTCAGAATATCCCAAGATATGATTTTTTATTATGTTAGCATAAGATAGTACAATGCAGTTCATTTGTACTTGAGGTAATTCTTTGACTTTAATAGAATAATTTCCAATATCTTAAAACAATCTACTTTAAAAAAGGCACCTGAAATGAAGCTGGTACAAAAAGTACCTTTATAGCATTTTCATTGCAGATTCAATGAAGGCTATTTGAACTTTCTTCATCAGATGATCTCAGTCTCCAAAAACAGTTCCTTGGCCTTGTGCGTTTCTTCTCCTTTCTTCCCCATTTCCCCCCTTTTAGTCCATAACACTGGCCAGGATTTACAGGCCCATGATTATGAGCTGGATAATTGGGTACAGATCCACATTTTGGATCCAGACTGCGAGTTCAACAGCCAAGCCTGCACACATCTGCAAACAAGGCTCAAAAAGGCTTGTAATTTCTGGTACAAAATGCAGATCTTTTCACGCTCTGCCACTAACCTACACACTACAAACAAAAGGACCTAGCCCTCAATCTCAAACCAATATTAGTCCTTTGTCCAAGTTAGTTAGGGATCCTTAATTGACTGACAGTCCGTGTGGTTTTTCATGATTGACCGAGTTGGAGGCATGGTTGAGTTGGAAAAGTATGACAGCAGTTTGAGCTTTTCCTAAAGCAGGGTTACTAGGACACAGAAGCCTGCTGGCCCACTAGTCATCGCTTTTAGCATGTCATGGCTAATGCATCTTGTCAGAGGGCCTCCTGTTTTGGTATTTCTAAGGGATTTTGACTGGCCCGTGAGATGGCAGCGTATTTATTTTGGTATTGCACACTTGGGGTTCTGACTTATCAAAGGACACGATCTGCTGTATTTATAGTTTGCAATATCAGGCTAAAATCACCGCAGGACATCTACACGTTTGTGTAATGTGGCCTGTGTAAATTTCTAGAATGAATTCTTATTGTACGCTATCAGATAAGAAACATGCCTCAAAAATCACGTCTTTGATTTTGATATGAGGTGGAGAGAAGCGTGTCGCCCTTTAGAAGTTTTGAAGAGGGAAGGATTGCTCTTAAAAATGATGAAATGTTTAGGGAGTGATACGTTGTATTTTGCTTTCTGAGTGAGGGCCCACATTATAGTTATAGTGCCTTGGCAATCATATCAACCTTTTTGAATTCAAGGTCCCTATTGTCCACAATATTTGAAGCCCCACCCCACTCACAAATTCTACTCAATAAAATATACTACAGCTTTGCATAACTAAAAAGATGTATATTTGTTATATAAAATAAACACTACTGTATTATTTATTTAAAAAATGTATTACTTATTTTTCTATTTACTTATTTTATTACTTATTTGAAAACAGTTTAAGTCATCTACAGGTCCTGTTTGTTGAGACCCCTCAGTGGAGAGTGAACAGGCGTTTACAACATCGTTCATATTTTACATTTGCTTCATGTGGCAACCTAACACAGTGTCAAAATTTTGTTTTGAATGTACAACCTCTAACCGTCAAAAACAGTATTAGAAACATTTTTTGCTTCCCTTTTAAGGCCTTTTTAGTTTGCAATTCTAACTACTTATTGTTGTTCATTACCCTATTAGAACCCACCAGTTGAAGACCGCTGGTCCAAAGTAAAACAACCCTGAAACAGTTCCCTACAGTTCCCCAGTTCACCCCTCAATCCTCCATTATTCTCCATCCGCTCGCGCATTCGCTTTGGCCAAACACAACATCCAATCATCCAGAAAAGACAGAAGGACTAAAAACCTTTCTTTCTGCTGGCACATCTAATTGAATTAACGTTACAGTAGAAGAAGATGTCACAGGGTCTTGTCATGAGCGCAACTGAAGGTTGTGACCGTCTGGAGAGATGTGCTGATAGTGGCCTGAAAAACACAGGCTCTCCCTTCTAATCCTGCCAGGAAACTAGAGAGAAGAAGAAAGAGGCCGTCCTCAGCCCTTAGAATCTACAATAATAACTAGTGTGGCCCATTGCTGGTCCTAATCCAACACAGGCCTTGGGACCCATTGAACAAGTGATGGGGCCTGTCTGGTTCCAGTTATAGGTCCACTTGAGGTAGCGGAACAGATGGGACCTTATCTTCGGCTGCAATCGCAGCTTGCCACACATTCTTAGACATCTCAGTAATGCCTCTGTTGTTGCCTAATGCTAACTTCACGTTAAATTACATGCCGAATTAGCAGCACGGTTTGGAGCGATTCTTAGCAGCACGGTATGAAGCGATTTTTAGCGTGGAACTTCAAGCACTTTGGTTGTTTTTTGGCAAATTAGATAAACAACCTGATATTTCTGAGTTTTAACCTGAGTTTCTTATTGTTTTCTGCCTACTTCACATAGTGAAACAAAAAGTATAGTTGCATGTTTTCAGTCACTGTACAGATTGATTGCTAATACTGTTGGTTGTGCCATGTTTGGTTTACTCTGACAGCGAAAGCATTCCATGTCATTTCATGTTGACAGTGAATCAATTTGTATGCTACTAAAAATGAACAATCTAGAAGATAGCGCTTTTATATAAATTCATAGAAACTAATAACTAATAATCAGTGCCAAAGGTGAGTAAAATAGTTTTTAGTGAGTAAATAAAATAGATTAAATGCTAGTATTGATTGTGCACTCAGATTTATTTATTATGGATGTGTGTGTCACTACTTGTGTACCTATAATGCACAACTATTAACAGAACACAGAATGTAAGCGGCTAAAACACAAAGCAGGCCGTTAGGCACAGAGCCAGAGAGCTTTGGTGAATATTCACCAGGTCATTACTCTTTTCTGACAGGCCTTTAAAAAAGCCAAGCCAAAGCAAAGCCGCTACCGTGACCCAGGTTAACGCTCATGTCAGGGACCCCAAACTATTTTTTAGCAGACCTTTAATAATAAAGAATCATTTTTACATGTAATTAAATCCTGTCAGTCAGGCAAATACCTGAAATACTTTCTGTGCTTCAGCTTTCGGTGAGTGATGCTCTTTGTTGGGTAGGAGGTGAATAGTGCGGTAGATCTTACACTGAAGAAGGGCCAAGCTCTCTGCTGTGGGGGTGAGAAGCTCACGCTGGGATACTAACCGTGAGATGCTAACCCGTTGCTTTGACTGACACCTGCATCATAAAGATCCGTCTTTGATTGGCAGTAGAAGAGGAACTGCATTGAGCGTGTTAGCGTGAAGTCATATTGACAAAAGGACAATGGAAAATTCAATTCAATGCATGAGGATTTTTGAGGGTTTATCTACAGTGAACGTTAACAGAGGTGAGGCAGCAGTCTGAATTTTCACAGTAACAAAGTAACAGGCTTTCTTTACAAAACCATTTGTGTCCCTCATATACATATGAGAAAGAGTTACTCGAACAATTAATCTTTTATCCAAAGCAACTGACAGTGCCTTTAAGCTACACATTTTATCAGTGTATGAATTCCCTGGAAAATAAAATCATAACTCCACCCTTTCTAGCTCTATGCTCTTCCAGTTGTAACGCTTTTGCTGTTAGTTAAAGGGACAGTTAACCTAAAAAATGAAATTTACTGACTCTCATGTCATTTCAAACTTATATGATTTTTAATCTTCTGTGGAACACGAAAGAAGATAATTTGAGAAATGTCTCAGTGGTTTCGTGTCCATACAATGAAAGTCAATGGATGCCACTGTTGTTTGGTTACCAACATACTTCAGAATATTTTCTTTTGTGTTCCTCAGAAGCAAACAAAATGAGTAAATGAGTAAATGATGAAAGAACTTATATTTTTGGGTGAACTATGCCTTTATTACACTTTAATATAGAAAATATGGAATATATGGAAAAGACATTCATTTCATAAAATGACCCAGTAGACTTTAACACTTTAATAATATATGTAGAAACAGAATTGGGTGTAGGAATCGAGTGAATGTATATTGCTCTTAAAGTGTCTCAAGGTTTCTCGTTGTTGCTGTTGCTCTCTAAACAGTCATGAGATATACTGCTGGACATACACATACCTAGTGACCTCTTGGAAAACTGCCCATGAGGGCAAGACCACCCACTGAGAGCAACTGGAACATTGGCATAGCACTTCCTAGAAGTCCTTTTGATATTCCATGAGGCACAATACCTTCATGGTTTCATGACATCAAAGGTTACCTTGTTTTTTGTATATGCACAATGTTAATACATTTTAAAACAAAACTTCTATTTTAAGGACTTTAGAGTACCATGTTAATTCTATGATATATTACTATAAATATGGATAAATATGTATATTTTATAGTTCCATGGTATTACCATCTGACACTATCACTTCACCATATTACTGTTATAGTATTTTTTTGTAGCAGTAGCATTTAGATTTGTGGGCTTCATAACCAATGTCTCCTGTTTCTATTCTATTTTTATTTATTCATTATTTTAAACCGTATAACAGAATCCACTGAAATGCTGTGGTTGAAATCTTCATTTGAAGGCATATCAATAAGGCTAAGGCGTGTTTATAGTGTCCAGTGGTCACACTGAGGTATTGTGTGCAACCAGGGAATGTCAGAGGAGAGTCAGTGTAACACTTCAGTACTGCATAGTGCAGCTGAGCTGGCAAACATCCTGCCAGCTGTCACTTAGTGCCTTTGTGGACAAGACCAATGGGACAAATGGAAATCCTGTCGGAGACAGCGCGGCGCTGACACACCAACACACACACACACTGCAGCATTGGTCGGCCTGATGTAAAATACCTTGATTACACCACAAAAGTGTTTAATTAACCAAGCAGGAAATTAAACAGGTTACAATAAATATTTGTAGTTGTAGCGGCCTGTAACTGCTAA
The DNA here is from genome assembly GCA_036877585.1 of Botia kubotai. Lineage (NCBI taxonomy): Eukaryota > Metazoa > Chordata > Actinopteri > Cypriniformes > Botiidae > Botia > Botia kubotai. Next base: position 18,149 of record JAZGTI010002701.1, on the reverse strand, counting down.
CCAAACGCGGGTATATTAGGCTTGTGGAATCTGTGGTAATAAGCGTTCTTTCTCCAGGCCCTACATAGACATGGACCATTAAGGTAATTTAAATCCTATGTTGAGTCGTGAATTTGTTTTGTTACATTACCCATAAAACACATGAAACTGTCATTTACACATTATGAAATTGTTTATGTTTATGTGATGTTTATGTGATGGTGTCAGATTTAATAAAGGCTCAATCTTTCAAATCTTTCATGAAATTGTCCCTTTTTGCAAAAGAATAGTAAAACGCCTCAGACACAATCAGAGACATTTTTAAAACTAAACTTCAGCCACTTTATAATGCAGTGGTCCTCCGGAAGGATGTGTTGATTTTCAACATGAACCAAAAACAAATGCATGGTGAATCTCTCCAACATCTTAATTACTGTGCAATCTAATTAAAAAGTTACTATAAGTTCTGTGTCTGATTTGACCTGAGTACTTCTTTGCTCTTGATGGATTTGCTCATTGCTGCCAAGATCCATTCCACCAGTGAGGGACAATAAATGTGAAAGGAAAATGGCCATGTATATTACTGTAATAAACCAGTGGAGATCACTTGTTTACTAACCACAGGGGACAGGAGGACCTGAAGAAGACTGCTTAGGTAAGAAGATCCGTTTCTAGAGGAAGTTATGCTAGCATTCAGGTTGTGAAACTGATGACTGGTTGCTACATGTTAAGACCAAAAGCCATGGTAATTTAAAAGGGATGGAAGTGTAATAAGACTAGACAAGTATGTAGTGTGAAAGGACAGGTTATTCTGAGGATTAAAAAATCTTGGAGGAGAAAGGGGAATATGATCAGGAAAGCAGGTGGTTGCCCAGTGCTACATGAGAAGCTGGACTACGCTCTTATTCAAGAGGGTCTCCTCATCTCACCTTGTATTCCTTACATTGTAAATTTGGATAAAAGCATCTGCTAAATGTAAATGTTTCAACTAGTATTAGTATCAGATTGGGTGGCCTGACCAGATGATGGATGGTGTAGATGGTGGACGTGATAAGGACAGATAGCAAGGGAATGAAAACAGATTCCCACAAACCACTGTACCTACCCTTTTGATCCCATCTCCTCCCTTCTCCTTACAAAGATATCCTTTGAACTTCTGCCTAATATGATCCTGTGCCGAGAATACAAACTTTAATCTATATTGGGTCTCTTCAGACTGGAATTAAAGTAAATCAGACTTGAATGGACATATGGTGTCTTTCCTGATTTAAAGTGTGTGAAACAACTGCAGAGAATGAGTGAGACCTTCTGAAGTTTTCTTCCATTCTCTGTTGCACGTAGTTGGTAGAACAGCATCAGGGCAAAGGGCATCAAGTGGCTGGAATTCAGGGCAGAGTCTTCAGCGTCTGCAGACATTTCAGAAAATGAGTTGATGGAGTGACGTGAGATAATTGTTAAGGAGGTGATAAAGGGTGAGAAGGTCCAAAGGTTCCTTTCGATTGTGATCAGAAATGAGCGGGAGGGAGAATAGGCATGAGATTAGGAAATTGTGGGACACTTGAAGGGAGGTGTTCAGTATTGAAATTCCAAAGACTGCATAGTGAGATCTGGAAGGGAAAGATCTCCAAGACTGTGTGCTGCTTTAAAATGAGGCAAGGGGAGTGTGAAGATCACAGGGATGGCAATGTCTTCAGAGGTTATCCAAATAAGAGCAAGGAATTGGAGATGCATCATTTTGGCATTGGCTGATAAAAAGTCTTCCTTCTTTACAATGGATGAGCAGCTGAGGAGACTACCAAAGTTTAGAGGTTAGTGCAATACAGATTCCTGTTGACAGGGAGCAGCAAACCAACTTTTGTATTGACTTTGTCTCATTATGATAACCCCTTTGAAAGTAAAAACAGCTTAAACCAAGCCAAGGTGGTTGTTTAAGTCAAGTTTAAATGATTTTTCAGCTGGCCAAGCTAGTGCTTAGTTGGCCTGGTGATCTGGTTGCCTGCCTGACCAGCTGATCAAGTGCCCAAAATCTCTCTAAAACCATTAAAACAGACCAAACTAACCACCGTCAACAGAACATGTTCGTATTTTTAAGGATTTCAAAAGATGGATTTTGACTTAAATCCAGTGATTCAACGACAGACCAACCCACCCATAGTAAATCCTTTTCTTTAGAACAATCCTATAGATAAACAAGACAGGTCAGAAAGTCCAGAATCTTAATTAGCATTTCTCTTTCTGTGTGCAAAAATAAACTGAGTTATGAGTAACAGTTATGTATGACAGTTTGCCTTTGGTCTATGTGTGAACTATGTTATTTCCAATGTAGTTCTTAGTTTCTTTGGATTGCTTAGCTGTACGCGTGTGTGTGTGTGTGTGTGTGTGTGTGTGTGTGTGTGAGAGTGTGTTTGTAAGAAAGGAAATTAAGAATGTTGTCTTAAATATCTTAAATGAGGATTTCAGTGATGGCAACGTCTAAAAAGTGCCTTTTCTGGTCTACATCACTGTATGTCAAACCTCAGGTGCAATTACGCTGCAATAAATACAAACAAATGACAGTTGACATGACATGATGACATATTTATTGGCAAAGACTTCTATACAAACTCCAGATCTCCATTAGCTCGCTCGCTAGGATGCAGTCAGGCTTTTAAGACAGAAGTGGAAGTGACATTCTCCCTGACCTCCGACCCCATGTGGATTTGTTAAGGAGGTGGTTACCCATGGGACACACTGTGACTCCATTAAGCGTTGCAATCAGGGTAATGTACTCAGGTGTGTGTGTGAGGTGAAGAAATCCTTACAGTAAAAGACAGAATTGCTTTGTGTCCATCTGTATCTCATTTGAGTGGAATACCTAACGACAAACAATAACAAATAATGATAAGTATGACTAAAAGTGTAATGAATGAAAGTATAACCCTATTATAACAGCTGGATCTTCTTTCTGTTTACAGACACAATGCAACTACGCAGACTAAAGATGACAAACACACACTTTTGCATATTAAGTAAGGTAAGGAGACACAAAAAAGTTAAAAAAATAAACCACACATTTTCTGTTTTTATTAAGTTTTTATTGTCATTGCACAAAGAATCCAGCAAACAGTTTGAAATTAATCAATTTAAAAGTACCTCAACGAAAAAGCTTTAAATCGAGTCATCGTCATAGTCATAGTAACTGACGGGCTACTTTCATTAAAGATTAAAAGGGGAGCAGTAAGCTAATGCACACTAAACTCAATGGCCTTACCTCAGTGACCACTACGTCATGGCACGGCCCTACAGCACGATTAATGAGCGGCTGCCATCAGTCCAAATGAGAAAACTGATGACATAAACAGTCATATTTCTGCTGCTGATAGACAGGTGACCCTTGGCCCCCTGGGAATAACTGTTAGTATTCAGTAGCGCACAAAATGAAGCGATACACAGAGTCTGCAAGTTATTAGCTTCTTTTTCTTCACGGACACACACACACACACACACACACATTTTCTGTTTTTTCACTGGGGGCTTCCAGAAACAGGGTATACTTGTGTGTCCTAATGCTTTTATTTGAAAACATTCCATGTAATAAAATACACGAATTGTCCCAGAGTAGATTAATTTATAGATTAATATAACCTAACAGTTGGGTTTGTCTATACTGTACCCAACCATGGGTTAAAAGAAGTCAGTGTAGTGTTCTGTTGCTAGTAAACAATAAATCAGTGTTTTGAAATGTATTCGCAATGTCTTAATGTTTGATTACAGGAATTAAAAATTTCATGTAGAATAAATCAATATAATATATTGAGTTTAGTATACATTTAGTGATATGTTTAGTATACATATATTTTCTGATGGTGAACACTTCTATTCCATATGACCATAAATAATAAAAATAACCAAAAAAACTTTTTCAAAAACTTCACTTCTTAAATCATATTTGATTCCTTATTCATGCCACACACATTTTTACCCCACCCAGGGGCAAATAAAAACAGCACCTTTCTATCGATCACTTTTACACTTACCCCCTTATGTCCTTCACCAATTGTTTGTTTATTCTTGCAATTTAACATCTTACATTTCACCTGTCTTACCTGAATTAGCGGTGGACAGACATTCTGGGAGAAAGGATCAAAGTCATCTGCAGAGGATCTGTTTTAAAAGCATTCTTAGTTTTATTATGCAGACCTTTGGGTGACGTCAACATCGGATGTAATCCCATCAAAGGCAGACTGGAGTGATCTGGAGATCTGGTCTGGACGAGGCTTTTTCATGCAGTCTGGAGATTCAAAGAAAGTACATATGGTGTTAAAGAGATGAGAGGGATAAGAGGGGATGGGGCACGTGCAAAGCCTTATGGGAAGGCAGTGCTGTTTGAATTTCAGGCCAGGGTGTAATAAATAGTCATCAAATAGTTCTACAGTATAGTTTCCCAACAATCTCCCTGAAGGAATTGAAACACATGACTATATTGTTTTAAAAAAATCAAAGACATTGACTCATGCTGTGATGGGATTCAACTAAAGAAAGAAAAGACAAGAAAAAGAAATCAACAATTAATTATCAATAGGCAGATAACAAAAAGGAATATTGATAAGGAACATAAAAGAAGTGATAAATAATGAATGTGAACTGTGTATAGAGAGGATCTTTTGGTGCTGCGGTAATACAGTATTGCGTGATGCAACTGACTGTATCTAACCTGTCATGTCTGACTTTTGGAACTGCTTCCAAAAAACCTACCAACTTTTATAAAGAATTGTCTAAAAGTGACTATTTCCTCAAAATAAAATTTAACTAATGCCTTACCTACAGTCTTTACCCTTGAGTGGGTTTTTGTTTTAATGAAATGCCACTGATAGCAATGACAACAAGCATCAAAGTCAAATATTAATTTCATTTTTATTTAAAAATTATTAATTATAATTACAGGGCTATAATCACTTGGGCACAAAATATTGATTTGAAATAGTTTGAACTGCTTTGTAACAATATAAACCTGGTAGAGAAAAGAGTGGAGTGATACATTAAACATACAAGTAGTTCCGGTCAAGATGACTCTGTAACTTGGTAAGCAATGTGTTACCAGTTTTAGCGGTTGTTATTGGGAGATAACTGACTGGAATGTCACAACTGACCAATCAGAATCATGTATTCCAGAGAGCTGTCATTCAATTCAATTTTATTTATATAGCGCTTTCTACAATGTTACATTGCTTTAAAGCAGCTTTACATATAAAAAAAAAAATAATAAAACAGAACAAATGTCAGACATGTTAATGGTATTATTGCAAATAATAACAAGTCATAACAAGTGTTAAAATAAATCATAATCTACTGCTATTGTATTCACCAGCCTTCATTAGATTATCTCCTTTTTATGTTCCAAATAAGGAAAAACATCATACAGATTTAGAAAGACGTGACGGTAAATGAGAGAATTTTCATGTTTGGGTGAACTATTCCTTTAATGGTCTCGGTCAACTTGATGTGTTAACTAAAGTTACTCTCTCTCGCACATATATTAATACAGTGTCCTCCCCACTCTTCCTTCTCAATGGCACGTTGTTTATCTGCTCTTTGATTCATTTTACAGACCAGATGTGACTGCTTGCAGTTAATTTGTTTTCTGTGCAACATGTTTGCACAGAGCTCTCGCTTGTCTGCGTGGGAAGCTTTATTGGCGGTGACCGCTGTCGGGCTGGCCTCTAATGAATCCCATTAAATCATCCACTTTGTCATTACGTTGCCTTTTAAGAGCCAGAAACGCACTTCTACCTTTTAAGAGCCAGAAAAGCTTTGCAAGTATGCAACTCCATTGTGAGTGTATGCTGTGTTGAAGAAAACAAACTACTTGACATCCGTGGACTCCTGCGAAATAATCCATCCACAGTGTCTTCTTTCCAGGCAAACAGAGATTAGAAAGTTTGGCACGTGGAACTGCAGAAAGGTGAAGAGCACCTTCCAACATCTACGGCTTGCATAAACATTTGGGGAACCAGGATTCATCTCCATGTCATCTGCCAAGCGGGGTAACGTGTGTTTAGAAAAGGCTCAGATAAAGTGTGTGGACTTTACACTGAGCAGAACGCCCCAATCAATCTTTTGCTCCACAACTTTCCAAAAGCTCTTTTACTGTGTCCTACACTCGAAAACCATAAAAAGAATGAAAGATGAACATAGTATAGATGTTGAGTATAAAATAAACCAAGTGACTTGGTGTCCACTAGTGTAAATTGTCAAGGACCATCAGTGCATGTTTGGTTGGGTCACAGATTTTCCCAACAGTTGGGATGGTTGAAGTGTACACAAATGGAATATTGGGTTATGGTTAGACTGGGTTGAATTAGGTTAGGTTTCGCTAGTGATCTCACCAAACTGCAAAACACGTGTCACCATTTAGACATAACCCAGAAGAGCTCAACTTGTGTGTCTGTGGTAAAAAATGACCAGAAACCCTCGACACCGACACTTCAGCCCTACAGCTCACAAACATTAGTCTGAGGTGTTGGCAGACAGTTGGACAGCTCTTAAATTGTGTGGAGTGTATTCGGTAGGGACAGATATCTAGAATCATAGCCAGTATGCAAAAAATAATGGACATCTTGCTGGACTGTTTATCCTTCAGCTCTGCTGATCTTTCCCACCTCCCCAAATTCTCCACCCCCCTCAGATAGCAAAAAAAGCCAGTGGGACACTGACGATATATCAGAGCCAAGTATTTCTCACAGTTTTCCATTTCCTGTCTGTAATGTGGGAAGACCCACTGGTCCATTTCTCACAGGTGCAAAGATGAACATACAATTCCTTAATTTTGTGACATCTGAGCTTTAGTGAATTACAGTAAAATTACAACAGTGACATATTTTGGGTGTGGACTACAAAACACATTTTATAAAAGAATGTTTATTCTGTATTCATTTCTATCACAAGAATAACAGAGTACATCTTGAGAATTAAGGAGTAGCTCAACCTCAGTAAGATGAGACGTGTTCCAAAGTGAATCAGTGCCAAGCTTTGGGTTTGAAATGGCAAAGTTGCTAATATAAATTGTAGCTATAGCCCCAGAATGTCCCAATATAAGCGCACTACAACATAAAAAGAGATGAAATGCATTTTTCTCTTTTCTGCCCAGTTCATTCTTACATGCTAAAGTGGAAGCAGGAACATTACCATTAATTAGATATTGGGTGTTTGGACACTGATAACCCTTTATTTTAATGCTCCTCCAACTAACATTCTGCTGACTATAACATGCAAGTGCATGTCAACTTATTCTACTAACCCTTACCCAAATCATAACCATAGCCTTACAGGCTGCTAATACTGTAGTGAGTGCTAATGAAATATCATTAAAATGTAGTTGCAAATTATTGGTAGTAAGTTGACATAGTTGACAAAGCTACTTGGAATTATTAGTGTCTAAAGTGGACTATCGAAATAAAGTGTAACCAAAAACATTCCATAAAACACATTTTCACACTTGTTTATTGTCTCTCAAACTCTGGTTTAATTGTCTAATAACAATGTCCAACAGTGGATATGCATTACACAACGAAATATTCTGTTACGTTATATTTATCTCGATTACCTCAAACATGTCCTTCACTTACACTGTCTTCTTTAAACTTTAAAAAATATTAAGACTCTATTCCATTGGTTGTTAATGACTGTATAATTCTTAAGACTGCTCTTTTTGTGACCCATCAAACTTTTGAAGATAAACAATCGCAAAACCTCAAAAAATATTAACTAGACCTACTGAAATACATTACTATACTATATAGTAATACTATATAGTAATTACTACTTTAATAAAATACTATAATATACTGAAGCAAAATTGGTGGCCATTTTGCTGAAGTGTGCAATTGCATTTATCAATGTGGAGAGGTTTGTGAGGTTTTAAGGTTCAAAATAAAGAGAAAACATTAACTGTCTGGAACAAATGTAAGCGTGTCATTGATACTGGCTAGTGAGATTAAAAGTCACTTTAACATTGCATGTCTGTATCTTGTATTTCAGCTCTGTCAAGAAAATCTCTCGAGCAACATTGTAATTTATCATGTTTAGATTTAATGGCTGTCTCTGACTCCATTGTTCCTGGACAAGTTAATGTTGGGAAATTTTTAAAATAGTTTGAGAAACATCCCTAGAAAACAATTCAGACACCATAAATATTACCTTGGCCTCTGCCAAATGTTTTTGCATTAGATACGGCTAACACAATTGTTTAAGTAAGACCATTACTAAATTACTCAGGATGAATTAATCATTATCATATTTACATTTACATTTATTCATTTAGCAGGCGCTTTTATTCAAAGCGACTTACAAAGAGAGAGAGAGAGAGAGAGAGAGAGAGAGAGAGAGAGAATTTAACATTCTGCCTTAAGAACCAACAAGCCTAGTCTACAAAGTTACATTTATGAATAGTTCTGATGCTAGATATTAAACCTGGCATTGCTTTAAAAATTGTAAGACTATACATTCTTTTTTAATTTTGTGATTATCACAATGGATCATAGATTTATACCGTTCTTACTGTATTGCATCACAGATATACAATATATAGTTCTTTAGTATTCTATCAATTACATTATAATGCAAGTTGGATGAGTCTGAAAAAGCAGAAAATATAAGCAGAAAAAACACATTTTATTTTTTATACATATATTATTTGTGCTATATTTTGAGCTGATAAAACTTCTAAGTACCATCTCTGAGGATTAGACTAGTTTGTGAAAACAAAAACCATTAATCATGAACGCAACCCCAAGTGTTTGCTAAATTTGTTCTGGTTTTTTTTAACTTATTTATTGAGATGAAAAAACAATAATTACACCTAATCATCCCTCAGGAATGAACTAGTCTCACAAATGGAAGCATTATCATTAGCGAATCATGTTTAGAGCTAGTCATTTTTCAAGCCCCAGAATATTCTCAAATCTATCTCTCTCGCTCATTCCTGCTCAGTGTCAGATACACAATAGACCCCCTCAGCATTAGTCTGTTTGATGTCTACCGTAAAAAGAGAAGCTCTGTGTCTCTCTCTGTTTTTTTCTTTCCTTTATTCTCTTGTTTTTACTTATTTATTTGAGCCGTCTCACTCATCGCTGTTTCTTTGAGCTGCCCCCTCAATGCCCTTTCCCAACCGGAGCTTATGGTTTTCAGTCAGCACTTCCTACTCACTGCGACTGCCTGCGACGATCTCATGTGCCTCAGCCCGAACAACCTGACAAGAGCTGGATGCTGTGCCAATAGAGACTAGACATTCTGAGTGTCTCTACTGTAAGACATAATTACACAGATGACAGTGTGAACTATCCCAGCATCCTGACTGCATTGGATTTATGTAGAAGTTGGAGAAGTTCTTTTCCCAAGTTTTTTACGAGAGTTTGGGAAAATGGTTCTTTTCAATATTATGCACTGGAATTTGTATTAAATTAGCCACGCCCCTACAAGATGTTGAATTGAAATTGGAATTAGTGTAATTTACTGTTTAATTGCAATTTAAATTTAAATTTCGATGAAATTTAATTACAATTTCATTATTCCAAGACAAAGTTTGTTACGAAACACAATAACACAACACAATATTTTATGTGTAATACATTTTAATTCTCAAGTGACATTTTGAAAAACATCAGCGTTTCATTGACTGAAAAACTCAGGATGTGTTACTGTAGCTCAGTGGCACATTTTTGGCACTCAAAGCACAGTGCACTGTGCAAAAACAAAGCACAGTGTAAAAGTGAAACAGGGTTTTAGTCTCAGGGAACACACACACTGATTAAAATGTATACCTTGGTGGATAAAAGTGTCCATCAAACACACAAATATACTATATGACCCTAAGAACAAATGTATGCATATTACTTTACAGTATTACTAATTACATGCACATAACGTTATAGAGGCTACCATAATTTAGGGCTGTCATGGTGTCAAGTAAAAAAGTAGCATGTTACTTTACTTATTGTAAAGTAAACTAAACACATAATGTACACTACTTGTAATATGTTACACGTATTGTTTGCAACTGACAATAACCAATATCAACATGTTTTGTATCATCACTTTTCTGGAATGCACCAACCAATGTTTACATTAGTGTGTCAAATCATTCATTTGTTATCTGACAGCACAGTGATGCAGATTAATCTCTTACACAAACATCTGAATGAATGTAAGTCACTCTGATGATGTCAACGTTTCTGATAACAAATGCATAGAGTGTGTATCCACCTCTAGCACTAAAACATACTAGCAAACAGTAACAGGCATTTCTGACTAAGATTACAGACATGAGAGAGCTCTGCTAACACACATAATACATTTTCTGTATCTATTGCATATCTTAAAAGGCCAACGCTATATTCTGTGCATTGATATTGTGATGCAAATATTATTATTCAGTGTGACTCTGCAATCCATAAACTATCCAATCAAACTTGCTAAATTGGGTAACAGCACCAGATGGTGCAGTTTGCCAAATGAAAAAATGACATATTAAGAAATTCTTAACTGTTTACACCATTGACAGACACTGTTTATCACAGTAAACAGCTGTCAGATAGGGCCACTTTGCTGGTAGCTGCCAAACACGTGACATCCTTTCAGAATCCTGGTGTTTGTTGGGCCATGACAGATGGTATGGAGAAGTCACATTTTTGTTGCATACAATGACTTTCATTGTATTTCTTTAGGCCTGGCCCAACAACAAAGAAAGAAAATAATGCAATTAATTTTTTATTTGGTAAGTCATTTTGATTTTAATACTTTAAATGAATTGTGGTTGACAGAGACGTTCTTAGGCTTATTCGGGACTGGGACAGATCTGTTAAAAACGTTTGCCGCTCATATACCAGCCTGTAATGGTACACCCTGTCTTAGATTGCATTGTTTTTCAACATTGTTTGGAGAAGTTATCTGGGTAACTAGATTAATTCACCCGTTTGTGACATGTGGCTAGCTCATGGAGACTTTCTGCCTCCCTGTAATCAAAATGGAAGGTTGGGATCACGCAACTCTGTGAAAGATATCAGATATATATAAGTGTCCTGTCATCCACCATACTCCACACCCTCTAAGAAGTTGTTGGCAAATTTTTCTACACTCAGAAACAGGATCCAGCTGGCTTCCATTTTGTTGTTTTATCTAATCATGCACATATCACCTCCATTTTACAGTTCGCGTCCAAGCGGTTTCCCCTTATAACATTAACTCTATCGCTCACCAAAGTAAAGAAACGCTACTAACGTCCTTTAAGTTACTCCATATGTCTCTGTTTGTTTTGAAAATCCATCTCGCCTTCTGAAATGATCAGATTAGATTCAATTTTGCTTCACTTATTTGATTTGGCTAACAATGACAAGGTTAAAAGGCTGCGCTGAACTTTGGGGTCAAGGTTTGAGCTAGTTCAAATACTTTCGGTGCATATGGATTCCTCACAAACAACTGGAGCTTTTTAGAAGGAGTGACCTAAAACTGTTTCATGCTTCTTGTTTGAAACCCTCCACCCAGGGCCATCCCCCTTGTCAGGTAATACCTAGGGCCCCAATGTGCTAGAGAAGCCCGGAAAAATTGTGTAGCGTGCATTGATGGAATTATAACTGTCCCATTATAATCACTGCATTCCAATGGTCTGCAGCATACCATACTGCATGCTTTTAGTGTAGAGATGGCATAATGCTAATGTTATGCTACGTAATGTGGACATGCATGGACCTCAACACGTAACACATAATCCACAATACCAGTTTCACAGTGTGTTCTGAAAAATCCTGCTTGTTTTTTGGTTACATTGAATCTGTTGCAATGAATAAACTTTTATACACATTTACAGCTATACGTAGCTTAATAATTATTTGTGTCGCTTTCTTTTAGAAAGAAAGAAACAGCTAATCACATTGCATTGGTTCCACATGTCTTTATTTTATATTACAACATTTTTTTAAACAGTGAAGCTCATTTTAATAATCTCCCCAAAGGCTCAACAAATCCACTGGCTGGCCCTGTCTCCACCCAGGAAAATGAAAATAAATTAATAAATGTAGTAATTTAATAAAATAAAATAAAAATAAAGAATTGTTGTTGTAATTAAAAGGCTTGGGCTGTGCCTACAGCTAAGAATTATGGGATTGTTTTATTATAACACAAAACACAGGAAAGCTCCTGAGGGCCTCATAGAACTTTCACTAAAAATGTAAACTTTGCAATTTGCAATCATTTTTGCTATTCTTTTCAAATTAAGCAAGATATAAATTTTCTTACCTCACCCACTGGTCATTAGCAGCTGACAATTAAAATCCTCATTTTGACTGACTAGTTTAATATATTAAAGGAACGAGTTTTTGTGTCTACACATACTTGTCCAATATTTGACAGACCAGTCCAAAAACAACAGACTCATTTGGACTCTGTCAAAGATCCATTCACAGATGAGAAAATTTGACTTGTGGTTTGGACTGCAAGCAGACAGGAAAGATTTGTGCTTTTTCTTTTCCGCGTCGTGCTGGACACATGCTTTCCCAAAGTCTCTTACAAAAGTGCAATTACATTACATGTTTGGGATTTCCGTCTCTTTTTGAAATCTGTAATTTGCTGTAATTTGTACTTTTATCAGAACTCAAAAACACGCACAATGGCGCTGGCCACATTGATGGCATTTGAGATTAGGCCTGGCCCACTGCATTCATGAATGCTTTAATGATTTGGCAAGCGCCGCTGTGTCTTGACTTCTGTCAAGGGACATTTGGATTTTAACCCCAATCAAGAATCGCACAGATCCTGTTCAGAAACACAACACTTTATTCCTGTGGTCGTTTTACTAGACAGTTTGAGAGCCTTTGTGTTGAATGTATATATAGGTTCCTATACTGAGCTGAAGGGGGCGCTGCAGTATTGCTAATATTGAAACGATCACCTACTCAATATATTTACCTGCACAAATGTACTCTAACTGTCATGAGCTTATTTAAAGCATATAGTAATTAGTTTTGAAGGAAGGGCAAAATGCCACCTTCTCTAGAGTGTGTTTTTTAATATATGTAATAAAAAAGGTTAAAAACACAGAGTCTCCTCTTGTACACAATCACCAATAACTGTCATTACAATTAGCCATGACCTATTTGCTCTTCATATAGCAAAGTTTGAAACTTTATGGCCATTTAACCCCATGAATAATCCTCCCGACATAGACTACTTTTAATTTAATTAACATTTATGAGATCGTTTAATGTGTAATGTTCTTATTAATGGACATGGATAGTTAAACTCTGTCTCCCATATATTGCATAATGAATGGAGGAGATCAGTAGGTCATTTAGAAATGAAAGATGAGGAAACAGAATTATTCGCACGTATGAGAGAGCTAGCAGAGACGAGTGATTAGAAACGTGGACGGATGCCCAGATAAATGTTAGCTAAACCATTATTCAGACCCTAAAGCCACGAAAGGTGTGGAGAATGAAAATTAACATGCTTCACCTTCGTAAATATAGTCGCTTTTGCTCTGTAGCGTTTAAAAGGAGCGATTAGGAGGCCCACACGTACCTATGGTACGCTGAAAGCTCAACGGTCATAATTCATAAATTCTCCGCTCCTTATAAGATTGATTATTAAATATTTTTAGTAATCGGAGAATACTATCATCTACCAACAGGAGTGCTGTTCCTTTTACAGCAGACTGGTGCTGGTGCTCGACTGATCTGTCTGTAAATCTCTCTCAGAATTCAGCAGTGTTTCCAGTTACTTAAGAGCTGAACGGAGAAATAAATGTTACATCACAACCTACTCAAAAACAAAGCTGCAATTTCTTGGTTAAGAAAGTTATCGAGCAAGTGCATTAAACATCAGTGTTCAAAGCTGTCTTCTTACCTCACCCTGATTTGCAACGGTAAGTTCAAATGATGATTTTTGATTTAATGGAAAATTATTTAATTCATGTTTGAGGTCATTCATCTGCATGGTTACATCACATTTGTAAACAGAAAGAACCCGGCCACTATATCACGTGTTTGTGTGCTGAGGATGGTGGAGTGTTTGTCGTTTGTTCACACAGCAGCTGCTTAGAAGTTAAACTTGCCATCCACATTAAGAAAATGACTCAGCGACTAACTTGCAGTTTTGCGTCAGAGATTTTCAAAATTTTTAAACAGAGATGTATCGCACAATACTGTATTTTTATATGTATTGATTAAAAATGAAATGTTTTAGTACTATCTAGCTTTAATTTGCATTGTGAGTTGTTCTTAAAACTTTACACTATCCTTACCCACTGATCTTATGCCACTGGTTCCTGGTGAAAAACTAGCAGGTTCCAGATAAGGCACAGGAAGCGTCATCAGCACTGTTAGTAGAAAAGGGGTATTAAAATGTAATGTAAATGCATTAGCTCTGCTTAGCATATCTTACTATACTTTAACACATTCCATGGCATTCCAGAATCACAGCGGAAAATATGGAAAAATAAAGCAGTTGTCATCTGGGCACACCAACGTAGCCTATAGCCTGATACTATACTGTAAAACCCTTCATCTTATTTAGGAACCACAGGTGCTACTGTAAACATGCTGGGATAGTGCTGCACCTATTTAAATAAAGTACTTGTCATTCATGTATATACAAAGAAGCCTGAAGACTGTGCCTTATTCACAAATTGTGCTGTATGCTGTGAGTACATTGTGGGGTTATTTCCAGGTGATTTTATGCAAACACTAATCAAAATTATTGCCCCTGTTAACAAAGCCAGCACTATTTGCCTGTCGTAATGAAACTTTTGATTTGCTTATTGTTATGGTAAAATAAATGTTCAGTGTCATGGTAGCAGTAATTCATCAGCAGTAGCAGTAATAAAGCTTTCCTGTAGCTCAGTGGTTAGAGCATGGCATTAACAACGTCAAGGTCATGGGTTCGATCCCAGGGATTGCACATACTCAGAAACAATGTATAGTGTAATGCAATGTAAGTCGCTTTTAAAGCGTCTGCCAAATGTTTAAATGTAAATCAAATGATGCTCAGATGATGGTAAAGAGCATCATGATACATATACATGTGGTGTAGTGGAGTGCAGTTTTGGTATTTTAGGATTTCATATGTTTGGATCACAGTGATGATGTACAAGCTCAGGAAAAATGGGCAAATTGCTTTTAGTCCTAATTCTTTTGGGTGTGTTTGCGGTGTTACCTGATTTGTATAATTTGTTTAGTAAATCAGGTACTAAGTCAACATACAAATACATTTTACTATAAGAGGTCAAAATTTATACTACGTGAATTCTCTTCAAAACATTGACAAGACAACAGTGTCTTTGATGTTATGGCTAACAACTGATAAACGGCTAAAATCAAATTAATTTACTCATTTACTTCTAATTAAACAGAAATTGTGGGTCAAACTGTCCCAATGACATAAAGCAAATTATTTTTATTATTTTAAATTGAGTTTACTCATAGGTGGTGTTGTCTCAAAACTGCTCTGATGTGGCCAGGTTTTAATGCTAGTGACACAAGCAAAGATTCGTGTCAATCCACCAAAGTGTTGTCAAATACAGTCTTAGATCCTTTTTGGCATCTTGCCATCTAATTTGTTAATGCGTTATTTGAAAACTATTTGGTCTATTTGAAAAGCTTTTATGAGTTTTTTGTCTTGAGTGTCTCCAGAAGGTACATGCAAACTTTTTGCAAATTGGACACAGGAGAAAAAGTAGGTTTCAAATGAAATTCAAGATGACAGACTGAAAGTGTTGGTGCCATGCTGCTGTTGTACTGGAATGACCCAGACAATTAGTCATCATGTGAGAGGTTGCGTGACAATATGCTAATTTAAACTAAGTATTTATTAGTATTTAAACTAAGTATTTATTTAAATCTAAGTATTTTTAAGGCTGCTGCTGATGAACCTGTAGGCTTTCCTGAAGCTCAGTGGTTAGAGCATGGCATTAACAACGTCAAGGTCATGGGCTCGATACCAGGGATTGCACATACTCAGAAACAATGTATAGTATAATGCAATGTAAGTCGCTTTGGATAAAAGTGTCTGCCAAATGCGTAAATGTAAATGAACTAAGCACTGCATGAATAGACATTTTCCTGGACTGCTTTACTCCACCTTTTTTAAAAGCCCCCTGGTGCCTTGACTTTCCACCCTCCTGCTTTCGTAACTCCACCTTCACCCTCTCACACCATGACCCAAGTCTCCATCATAAATTCAGCCAGCAGCCTCTCTCCACATGTAGCCTGTGGTTCGATGCTAGTAAAGGTCCTATTAACCTCTTGCCAAGCTCTATATTGCTCTTAAATAATTAAGCCCCCCTCACCACGCAGAAAAACCTGCTCTATTATTAACGACGTAGAGTTCCTTTTTTAGGTGAAAGCACCCGATTAATTATTTAGAATGAAAATCATAGTAAAGACACCTGTTTCAGTGTCTGCTCTTATCTACACTTACACATGAGTAGAGCGAGTCACTCTACAGCTAACGCTGAATCTTTCAGAGGAGTGCCATCCAAACAGCTTTAAAACGTTAACACCAAAACCTGTGCAGATTGAGTATTATGGCCTCAAACAGTGATTAGATTTGCCACAATACCCAGGTCTAAAATCGAAAATCAGATCTCAATATGAACTTTACATTAATGCAGATAAATCTTCTTGGAAGATTAGTCTTCCAAGCTATGAGTCACATCTTTAATGGCTCTTGTAGCACCCAAGGTTCAGTAAACAAACTCATCTTTGAAAGTAATAAATAATAATAAAAGTAAATAATAAAAATAAAAGTTCTTGATGTTTCATAAGTTCTTCAGATCAGAGTATCAGTTTCTACGTTCTTTAACACAGTGTCCTAATTAGTCATGACATAATAAGATTCCAGCGACAAGCAATCTGTCTGTCAACCCTGAACATAAAAACGTGGGCATGACACAACAATCAACACCCTAGCATTGTGACATCAAGTTATGTATTGCCAAGCACCTTTATGTTAAAAAAAAATCAAGTTTTAATCTTTACGTATCCATTTCTGATAAACCTAATGAACACAGCATATATCTCAACAGAATAAGAAGACCTTGTCACACAAGTTTTGGATGACACAGAGTGGTTCCAATATAAAAATAATCAACTTTTTGGGCTTTGACATTTGTTTCATCTCATATACCTGATGTTGAAGTGACACCACAGGTCCTTCAGCCAATACTGTACATATGTGTGGTCTTTAGCTAGAGTGGTCTTTAACGAGCCTAAAAGAGCACACGTCACTCCGATGTTAATTCAGTTGCACTGGCTGCCAGTAGCTGCTCGCATCAGATTCAAGGCTCTGATGTTCGCATTCAAGGTGACTACTGGATCCGCACCTCCCTACCTGCTCTCACTTCTTCGCAGTTATGTGCCCACCAGAAACTTGCGCTCAGCTAATGAACGTCGCCTTGTGGTTCCATCCCAAAGAGGKAAGAAATCACTTTCCCGGACTCTTACTTTCACTCTGCCTGGTTGGTGGAATGAACTACATAACTCTATCAGAATGGCTGAGTCATTAGCTATTTTAAAAAACTATTTTGTCTTCCCTTGACTAATTAAATAACACACCACCACTACCTCTACTTCTTTTATTCAAAAAAAAATTAAAAATTAATTATATTTTTCGCCTTCTTATACTGTGCTGGAATACCTGAGACCTGTCTATAGCACTTATTCATTGTTGCTTATATAGTTGTTGAAATTGCTTCCTTGTCCTCATTTGTAAGTCGCTTTGGATAGAAGCGTCAGCTAAATGACAAAATAAAATAAAATGTGTAGGTGTTAGGGGTTTCCCACTCACTGGCCTCAGATCAGACAGCAATACTTTACTGGACATAAAAAGAGGGACTTTTGCTGTGGTGTCTGACGTAGAATATGACAATGACAGTAGCCAAGCTGCTTCTCGTACCTTAGTTTCTCTTTAGCTCAGTTGTTATTGACTACACTAAGTGCAATGCTTTTTTTGACTCCTATAATGGGCGATGCGGCTTCCACCGTCTGCTCAACGCTGTGACAGTCTGAAACAGAAGTGACTTCCCCTGAGACAAGGAAAGAGTATAACAAGAGTATAAGAGGTGAATGGGAGCGAGAAAGAGAGGGCGTCTTTCTGATACGACTCCTAGCTGATGCGTCACAGAGGACAGTTTAATGCAAGAAACT
>JAZGTI010002700.1:21822-34851 GCA_036877585.1 Botia kubotai | reverse complement strand
GATAATATGAGACAAATAATCTGTATGAGATCTGAAAGAATCAAATGAGTCACATAAACTGAAGCAGCATGGCGAGACTTGATGAGAAAACACAACGCAAACAGAGTTAAGAGCATGATTGGAACCTCAACGACTGAAAGAGTCCAGATATATACTGAGTCTGCATAGCTGTGTTTTAAATTGTAGTTCGAAAGTAATCGATCATGTTTGCGTAACTCATCTAAAAAAATTAAAAATTTATCTCTGGTGTTGTTTTGTGTCATGTCTYAAAATCTTGACAGTCAGCACTAAAAAAAAAAAAAAAAAACTGTCATGAGTTAAGCTCTGTAAAGAAATGTGTTTGAAACACAAATATTACAATTACAATATATGTTACAATTAAATACAATTAATTTACAGTTAAAATAACATTTAATAAACTTAATTAAATACACTATTTTGTTTTACATGCATGTACATTTACAAATTATAAAAGTGATGAAATATATTGATAGCTGACAATATGAACACATATATTGTAGATCCACTTACAGGACGATGTTGAAGGAAGATAATGCTTATCAGTAGATGATGAAGTTTACAAGCTGAGAAATGGAAATTGAGACTTGTTCTCTCAGATGAGGAGCTGAAATAAACCAGCCAAAGATACATTAACAATTACATGTGACTTGCAGAATCATAAATATGTCTTAGTTTTACATTGAATTTTTAAATACAATGAATTCTTACTGTCATAATGTTCCCTTGTTTAAAAAAATGGTTCAAAATCCTAAAACCTTTTATTTATTATCATGTTTAAATAAAAAAAAATTAAAAAATTGAAATTAAGATTTTAAGATGTGGACTCAGACTTCTGGAAATCAATATAAATAATCAATACAAATAAATACATAAGATCTGCTACACGTTCACATTTGTTTATAATTATTCACAGTGAAAATTACACTACCTATAATACATTGCACTATAATACAATGAATGACATGTATATATATATATGAGATACATGATCTTACCTGGAATCAGATTGTGAAAGATCTTGCTTCACCAGTAGATGATGGTGTTTATGGGTTGTTCTGTTCATGGTTCTTTTATAGCCTGAATGAACTCAGGAAACGTAACTGAAAATGGAGAATGATTCTGTCAGTTAATGGCTTGAAAAAACCTCAAAGCTGCATTAATCTGTATCTGAATCTATAGTGCAGATGTAACCACATGTAACTTAACTAACGCATGTGTAACGCAACTAACAATGTTTTTACTAACATATTTTAACTAAAAAACAATGTTTTTACATTGTTCTACTAAAGTAATATTGTAATAATACTAAAATAAAACTGTAGCAACCATAACGTAACTATTGTTTGTAAAACCATGTTTATAAAATGGCAGTTTTATTTTGTGTGTGTGTGTTTACGACTTGCAGTGTGTGTTTACTTCTCACCAGTCATAGGTTAAATGGGTTACCATATTCTGACGAATGTCACTTTCACTTTTACTTTCGTTTATGCATTTGGCAGATGGTTAGCAACTTACAGTGCATTTAAGGTATACAGTTACAATCCAAAGTGCTTTTTGTAAACTGATCTCTGATGTCCCCACCAACAAAGATGCTGATCCAGGAATCTTATTGGCAAAAACACTGTAATCATGAGTGTGGTGGCGAATGAATAAAATCGCCACAGTAGACAGTATACAGATTGGCAATGTTATCAATTTTAAAGGACACTGATTCTGACTCGGACTATGGAAATTTGATAGTTGCTGCAAAGAGGCTTGAAAGATCTCATTTTTAACTTATGTAAAGATGCTTCCTAGGAAAACGTTTGTGATGTAGTAAGTATAGACATGACACTAGTAATAAGGCTTTAATAGTCTAAATAGATTTTCTTTGTATGTTGAAAGTCTATCAAGTGTGTCAGATGCGCTAAGTATCACAAAATATAAATGACAGGTTCATCAGACCGTATCAAACTGTGCTGTTTATTGACAAGTGCAAGGACAGGGGTGCTTTGTACATAGAAAGTGATGAGACTACAAAAGTGTATATTATACTACACAACAGCTCACTAAGCCAAATTGTCATTTTCCATAGTGATAATATTATGCACAAAAATGACAAATATACCCAAAAGTACCAAAAATATTTTTTGAGTAGAGGCTCATATCTTGGGGCAGGGGATCAAAATACAAATATCGGGACAAAAACCAGATGATCAAAAAATAAAACAGTAGGATTTTAGTGAATGGCGAGTTCTGTACCAGATATGATGTGAAATAGTCTGAATAAAAAAAAATTGATATACCCAAAACAACAGTGATGTCCATGTGCATAAACAAGTAGCAAGACAATAGATCTGAAGGAATCAAACAAATCACACAAACTCAAGGCTTAAGACCATGATTGATGAATGACTGAAAGAATAAAAAAAATATTGATAAATATTGAGTTTTTTATATCACAATTTTTATAATCTAAATGAACTTGAAATGTTTTGCTTTATGTGAGTTATGTTTCACTATACATGATACACGAGCAAAAACTCAATTAAAAACATTTTTGGTGTGTCTTTTGTTTAAATCATACACAAGAGCAGGTCTGTTATTCCAAGGTTTGTGATCCAGCATTATTTGAGAAAGTCATGCAACGTTTTTTTGTCCTTTTTCATTACTGTTTTCTTAAATGTCATTTTAAATCACATTTTCAATGTGGTATCAGACTTTTGGACTTTTTCTATACAAATAAAGATGTAAGATTTAAGGGAAAAGTTGATCACCCAGGGTGTTTGACATGCCTTTACATTTGCCCTCTGTCAGAGTGATACTACAGTCTGAAATACACTAATAGCTGACAATATGAACATCCAAATGATCTTACCTGGAATCAGATTAAGTATGCACTTACAGGACTGAAGATGTTGCTCATGTTGGTGTAGATGATGTAGGTGTTTATGGGCTGTTCTGTTCATGGTTCTTTTATAGTCTAAATTAACTCAATTAACTGGAAAGTGATTCTGTCAGTTAATGACCTGAAAGAGAATCCTCAAAGCACCATTAAACATCATCTGTAGTACAGATGCAAATGGACATGTCATATGACACCAGCAAACACAGAACCAAACAAGCAAGTCCAAAACACAAAGTAATTTGCTAAATGCAAGGGTAATACACATAGAGTAATCTAACATTCATTAAAATGGTCAGGAGACCAGCCCTGTATCCGAAGTCATGTACTGTGACAATGTGTACTGTTTGATGAAATACGTGCTTCTTGACTGTTAAATCAGTATGTTCTATATAGGGTAGAGTATGGAAACATTCTGTACAGAAAACATCTGCCATGTTCCTGTAGCTCAGCTGGTAGAGCATTGCGCTAGCAACGCGAAGTTTGTGGGTTCCATTCCCAGGGAGCACATGCACTGACAAAATGTATAACTTCAATGTACTGTAAGTCCCTTTAGATAAAAGCGTCTGCCAAATGCATAAAATGTAAATGTTTTCATTGTCATATGATTTGTTCATTCACCTGTGATGACAATAATTTTCTCAGGTGTGGTTAAACAAGTACAATTTAACCACAAGAATACATTTCTTGGTACCATATCACTCATACTTGAAAAGAGACACCTGGGGCACAGTGTTTATGTATTTTAATCAAGCAATAGACCACTGGGGTATTTCTCACAAAATGTTTTGTATACTGATGTTTCAGACATAGCCTATTACTTTCACATTTTAATTCAATTTACATTTTACATTTGAATTAAACATTTGAATTTTACATATGGATGTAGGCGACTTTAGACACAGGACAGGTTAATATATTCAGTGAGTAATGAAGCTTAAGAGAATGACAGAAACTCGGATGTCAGTACTTCAGTTGTGTAGTGCTTGAATGATATTTAAAGGTTACCCATATAGCCAAAATACCCATTTATTGAAAAAATTGGTCAGCACAAACTGCTTTATAATATATTTTTACAATAAAACATTTTTTAACAAAAGTTTATGTCAATGTTAAAATGTTGTGCTGTTCTTAGGTATTAACAGAATAGTTGCATCAGCAATTGAAGTTTCATATTGATGTTTGTAAAAGCACTATGTTTTTCCTTGAGTATACTTGTATTTGTCTTTCTCTCTTTTGATTTACATTAACACATTAAACATTGTAATGTCTTTCTGTGATGCTGATTACGGCACTTTCTCTGACAAAAGGAGGTTTGGTATCTGCAATTATAAACCATTTCCTGTTAATATTGTGAAAACTAAAACAATCGATGTGTGTGGTTGCATTTCCTAAGTTAAGCATCAATTTCTTTTCTGTTTAGTGTTTTAGACCTTTAAGGCAGCGAATGGAAGGGAGGTGATTCTGTGGTTGATGTTTCTTTGCCAGGGTCACTTTTCAAATATTTTAATTGGTCCAAGTTTTCCAAGGCCATTTTCCTAAATCCTCTTTATTTTTACTCAAAGGTTTAGGTCAGGGTGTCTTTGCTGAAACAAAGAAGGACAAACCTTTACATTCATACATAAAATGGACACAAAACTGAAACAAATTCCCTCCATACTCATCAAGGGACTTAAACTTACTTTCTGATTGCTGTTTATAAAATTATGAAGTACAAATGCGTGTAAAGAGATACTTCACCCACAAATGAACATTTTGTGGTAATTTACTTGCCCTTAGACCATCTGAGGTGTAGGTGACATTTTTGCCTCAGAAACCAATCATGCCAGAGGCATAGTGTCCATACGTAACAGATAGTCAGGATGAGACAGGTGAAGAATCAAATTCAGGAGTTAACAGAACTGAAACTGTAAACAAAACCAAATACACAAGGTAACAGCAAAAAAGTAACAAAGAGGAATAATTCAGATGGGTTTGTTGTCTGAGAAGTGCAACATATATACAACATATATGGGTTGTAAACACCAAGTCAATGTTAGGCTGTTTTTTAAGCATTGGTCGAGCTAGTTCTACACCTAGGCTCTAGTTGGTAGTCATTGGCAGTTTTTCATCCGAGTTTGTTGGTGAGTAGGTAAGAGAGATCACTTTGATTGACAGCTTCAGCTTATATTTTTGAATACTAAACTAAAAAAGAATAGTTTCATTACATTATATAAATACATACTTGTATATTTGTCTTAATATAATAAGAATTTGTCTTAAGTCTTAATATATAATATTTCATACAAGTCATATAATACCTATATAATGCTTATGTTTAATACTTTTTATACCTGAAAAAGCAATACTTATTCTAATAGTGATTGAGGTGATAATGGTATTTAAAAAAAATAATAATTAAGATTTGTTTATGGTTTGTATTTCCACAGTTTCTCTGGTTTTCTAGGATGAATACAGTTGTGCTCTTGTTATTTCAGATGATGTGCTTATCTGATTGAATCCAGTTGTGGGTGATCAGTCCAGGGAGTGTGAGCAGGGTGACGACTGTGGTTAAATCTATCTGCTCCATTTTCTACACCGGATATCTTTTCTGTGAAGACTCAGACTAGTCCAGCATGCCCTTAATGCGTCCAAGTGCTTTTTGTTTTGCTATTTTTGGTTTAATTAAAATATTTTCAGATTTTAAAAGCAGCCAATGTTACAACTGTTTAATGTGTACCCTGTACTTAAGGTATTTGATGGACTTTATGGTACTGCTGTTTTCCCAGTTGTCTCTTCTCTGCTGTCAGAATTTTTGCAAAACAATTAATTTAGACAAATTGTTAATTAGACAAATTGACAACTAGACAATATTAAGTTGCAAAATTTAAATGCAATAATGTGAAATGTTTTAGGGGACACTGGCACCTCAAGAACTGATTTGACTGTTGTATTAAACAGCTACAGCAACGTTTTGACGTTCTCTGTAAACTCTTTGACTTCTCTGTTGACTCTCTCTGTAAACTTCACAAAAATACAAGACTAAACAGGCATTCATAACCAATTTAAGATCATTTAGATTTATGTTCATTGCACACTTATAAACATCAATATAAAACATTTTATTATTTAAAATAAATTAAAATAGCCCTTATTATTATTTTTCAAAGCAAATGGACCCAAAACATACCTTTGTGTTTTCTCATCCCTAACTCAATTTCTTTATAGCAAATGTTTATTTTACAGCAAAAGTTATTTGGGTGTTAATGGATTGGGAGTGCACCAGCTCAATTGGTGCTAGAAGAAATGTCATCCCAAATTATGCCCACAACCAAAACCATTAAGTCATCAGCTGCATGGATGACATCCCTGGACCCTCTGACATACAGAATTTGGTCACTGATGGTCACTTCTTCTGGAGTCATAAATGTCTCCATCAGTCCACACAAACGTGTGAATGTCCAGCAGGTCATTCGAAAGTTTAATTTCTATTCCTAAATTTGCAATACAACCTGCTCCCACCAGTCCATACTACAAACCTTCATCCACATAATTCTGCTACGGAGGGAGGGGTAGAAATGCAATGTTTTTCAGCGAAGCAGCAGCATCACACAAAAGTTCAGCTTCTTGCACCTGTCTTTTCCTCATAACTTTAAACAGTATCAATCATACATAGTAAAACTGTTGCCTAATTCATAGCAACACTTTATATAAAAGTAACGTGCATAAGAAACAATCCATTCCGGCAGGATTTAAAACACTGCACACAGGACATAGGCTAAACTGTGCATGTCACAAAGTTAATCTGATTGAAAGCATCGTACATGTAATGGTATGTACACACCAGATTAGATAACATCTAATATAAACAGTTAACTGGAATCTTTTAATGAGAATGATTTTAATTGAAATGACAAAAAAAGTCTATGTAAATGTGGCTACTGATTTTTATCCGTATATGAACTGTTTTCTCAGTTGTATGATTTTTCACATCTGACACAGTTTGGAATTTGTTGAACGTGTGTAAACAAAATTCAGCATGAGATCAAATTTTTTAATATCTGATCTGAGGCACTTTCAAATGTGGATTTAAATTACATATAATATACATATCTGATATCCAGACATCCGACCTGCACCTAAACACACATATCCGATTCACCTTGACTATAACGTCACGGATTGCATTGAATGTCACAATTTTGCACATGTACCGATCCTGGCTGCAATGTCAGCACAAAATAAAGAGCTTTAAAGCCAAATATAAGGAGGCTATAAGGACATATGGAGTTGTTGTTGTGTCACCGATGTGGAAAGCATCAAATCTGTCTTTATGAAAGCTGCATCAAAAAACGCTTTTGCTTTTTTGTCGAATTTATTGCTGTTAGGTGTACTTTTGCTAATTCGTGTTCAAAAGTCGGCAAAAGTCCATCCATAATTTGAGGGTCAATCAAGGCCCTCATATTAGTGAATGACTGGAATCTTTTGGCCCGGAAGATAAATGTAAACACACGCATCGGATACGGATACGAAAAATCAGATATGGACTTAACATTGGATCTGAGCATTAAGACTTGCAGTGTAAACACAGCCTAAGAGGCGATCTTAAACCAACAGCCAAATGGTCAGATACATTTTTGACATTTTAGAAATTTTGGCCACTTTTCGTGAGGGTATTACACAATTGAAACAGCACTAGAAACAGAGTGCTTTAAGTTCAGTTGTTTGCTTTACTGCACCAAAACAGAAATGATACTATAGCTTTAGGGGGTCACACATGTTTATTTTACATGTTCAATATAAGCATCAAGTCACAGCTCGATGGCTGGACCATAAAGTGTAAATGCATAAATCATGTACATTATATACAATTAGCTCGTACAGTGATAAATATTATTTAACAAAGACCTTACTAGCATTACACAGTGTATGCCCAGCTTTACAAGGTGTTTATATACAGTCATGGCCAAAAGTATCCAATTCTGTCAGAAAATGCAACATTTCTCTCAGAAAATTGTTGCAGTTGCAACAATTTGCAACAAAATGTTTTGGTACTCACATGTTTATTTTTTTTGTTTTCATTGAAACAACACAAAAAAACAGAAAAGAGAAGTCAAATCTGATACAATTCCACAAAGAACCCAAAAAATGCACTCGAGAGAACTGTGTAACATGCAGTTGTCAGAAGATGCAGCAAACACATGAATATCCACTAGATATTCTCAAGAATAATATAACACAATAAAACAACAACCAGGAGAACACAAGCTAGCACTAAGAATCTATTATTTGACACATTCTATTTACAAATATGGTTATCAACATGTAAAACTGTCCTGTGTACAGGGTTATTCGTCCCCAGGTCATGCACAAGTTATTGAAGTCTTTAATGCAAAGAAAGTGATCAAGGTTATAATATACATGATATGGTCCTGACTTGCATAATCTGTTACCAGAATTTAAAGAAAACACTTACTGGATTAATACGTTTAAGTGATTGTTTTCTTTGCTATTTTTTCTTTCAAAATGAGCAAAAGAATTAAGAGTGAAAGAACATAATTACACCATGGTAGGTTACAAAACATGTATTAGGCCACAGATACATTGTGTATCACACTAAATTCTGATGTGGGTCCGATCTACAACAGCCGTAAAGAGACTTCATTATTTCACCAGCATCTGTTCTCATAAAAATGTACAGAAAACAGCCTGCAAGAGGACTCAGACACAGAAGACACTGCAGAAAGAAATAAACTTTAAAAAACAGTACATCACTCCCATACTCATCATACTTATTAGGATTAAAATGATGAAAACAATTAATATTTGAGTAAGGCAAGATGAGAAACGTATAATTCAGCAGCACTAGCAACAAACTGCCCAAAATTAGCTTGCGCTTTGGAGAAGTAAGTGATACTGAGTGAGAGAGACCCCTCCAAATACCAACAAAACAGAGAATGATTATTGGGTAGGGGATAAAATACGCTATAGATTGGGACAAGAAATTAAACTTTACATTAAAGGAGTGTATGTTTGGAAAAATCAGAGGAACAAACCAGATGATCAAAGAAATAAAACAGGAGAATTTTAGTGAATGGTGATTTCTGTACCAGTGAGGATGAGAAACCACAAGGTATCTTTCAAAAGTGATACATGCCATAAAATACAGACCTGCAATTAAAGAATAATTATATGCAGCCCACAATATGAATGTCTTCTTGTTCATAATATTAGACAAATAATCTGTATGAGATCTTAAAAAATCAAATGAGAAAACTGAAGCAGCATGACGAGACTTGATGAGAAAACACAATGCAAACAGAGTTAAGACCATGACTGGAACCTCAATGGCTGAAAGAATCCAGATATATACTAGATGTCCAGATTGCATAAAATCTTGAATGTCATTTGACCAAGCTGAGTTGTTGGTGCTGATGTTGTTTTGTGTCATGGTCTCAAAATCTTGACAGTCAGCACTGAAATAATATGTCATAATAATGTAAATAATATGAAATAATAATGAATCAACTCTGAATCGACCATTTGCCTGTTTAAATCTCCTATCTGGTCTCTGTATGCGTCACTGCATTATACATTAGCATTAAGCCTACATGGTCTTCAATGACTTCTGGAACAACATATTGTCTGACCCGCCCTCAAACACTTTTGCTGGTTCGTGTATTTACATCATGTCAAGAAGACACCTATTATACTGCTGGGAGAATAACAAAACATGCCATTTTTTGTCCTTCCCAGTATCTCTGGGAATTGATAAGCCTCCAGAACTGAAATTCAGTTAGGGTAATGGTGTTTCGTTTCTGATACTCAATGTATGTGGGAATACCAATCACAACAGACTGGGCCAGCTGACCAGTCAGAGCGGAGTAGGCTCACAGAAAAAAGGGGTTTAGAGAGACTGAATCTTTGAACTGCTTCCAATAATTCATTTTAGAATCTTTGAGAAATTAGGTGATATTACATACATATTATGAGAAAATGACTTTTTAAAACTTGGATGCATGTAAACCTGTTGTAGGAGACTTCAAAACAAAATTAGGAAACTTTAAAATGGCATAATAGTGGCACTTTAAATGATTACATTTGACTTTATTTGATACATGATATTTCTTTGATACACAATATAAATAGTCATTAAATGCATGTACAATCTGGTTTCCTTTTAGGTGATATTTTCAGACAAGATCTGAATGAAAATTGAACATGAATATCAGAATATCCTGTATTGCTTTGGTGTTTTTCTTTTGTTTTAATGACATCATGGGCTTGTCTGGTTTTCTGTAGAAAAGCCCTATCCCTATCCTAAAACACCAAACCATACCTTATCCCTAAAATCAGAGAGAAATGATAGGTGAAAAACAGTGGTGTAGAGGCACTTAACCTTGGTTATAAGCCTGAACTTCACAGTAACTGTAAACTTATCATGCAAATCTGATTGGCTGATTGAAATGTTGTTTCAGGGTCTAAAATGATGTTGACTCAGGGACATCTCTAACTTGGCAAAATCAGGAAGCCTAGGACCGCTGACCCAGCTCTAGTTTGGCCTAATGCTTGATCTTTTTCCACCTAATAAAGAACCACAGCTGTAGCCTGTCTCAACTAGAGGCAATGTGAGTCTGTGATTATCACGACCTGCAATTCTGCGTTCCCTGATCTAAAAGACATTGGTAGACCCTTCTTCTATCTGGCCAGAAGCTCAACATCATTGCCACAGATCAAAAACCATGCAAAAGACAATGATAGTAGTATGACACATTATAAGATGGTCTTTTATAATAATTTTGACTGCTTTTTTTAAAACCACATGGCTTAATTAGCTTCTACAATCAGTATTCATTTGTCTAGTTGCAGCAGTGTATTGTGCCGGAAGATTGTGTAATTAAATTAACTCTCATAAACCATTAGTATATAGAACAAACTAACCTGTTGGTTCCTACCACGTTTATTACGTGTTTAGCAACCAAACTTTATATACACTGCGTCCTTACAAGCAAACATACATGTTTTTAATACATCAATATAAAGAGCTAGGTACTAGAAATGAGAAATGAGAACTAAAACAATACATTTGTGTGGTTGTTCATTTCTTGTATTTATCATCAGCATTTGTTCTTTATGTCCTTTATCTTATCATTTGCACCCATTTAAGCTGTAACCAGTCTTGGCCTTTTCACACATGCTGCCTTTACTGGTAAATTACCATTAAGAGATCATGTGTGAAAGGAAAAAAATAATCGGTAAATCGGTTCTGACAATTTACAAGAAAAGTTGTAACATCACCAGTAATTTACAGAATAAAATTACTAGTAAACGTACAGATTGCGCTAACGTAAAAACCAGCTGTGAGCTTTCCTCAGAACATTCTGATGCAGATGACACATTTACTTCGCACTGTTTATGGAAGTATAATATAATGTTGGGTCAAAAAGTACAGACTGGAGGAGCTGTGTGTTGTGTTGTTCACACAAGCCATGCTGTTCACATGCTTCCATTTGTTTTACCAATAACGTACAATTCACACATCAGTACCAAAATATCACTAAACTCTGTGATGTCATTAACTATGAGTGAGCACCAAACAGTGTTGTGTTTTAAAACATGACAGGGTTTGACTTTGTTTCCAATTACATGTGGTCTGTTTTTTTGTTGCAAATGTTTACATTCATAAAATTGCTTTCATACAACTAACATCATATTAGACTTCCATAAATAGCACACAGTAAATGTGTCATCCTCATTAGAATGTTCTAAACAAAGCTCACAGCATGCTTTTACATTACATTAGAGTTTTAAATTCAAATGCGGCTGGAAAATCCTTTTCATGCTTGGCACCCAAACTCTGGAACAGTCTTTCCAGTGTTGTCCGGGAGACAGATACACTCTGTCGGTTTAAATCTAGATTAAAGACTCATCTCTTAAATCTTCCTGACACAGTCTTATGGATTTATGACCAAAATCCCTTAAGGGATTGTTTAACGGCATTAATTACGTAAACCGGAACACACATTTCATATAAGAACAGATGTACTGGTTCTACTCAAAGTCTGTCTGTCTTCAATTTTCAAAAGGTCCTGTAGTTAGCAGGATCTCTGATGTCTTTGTCAATGGGCAAACATACAAAATCAGCAGGGGATCAAATAGTTTTTTTCCCCCTTATTGTATATATATATACAGGGGTTGGACAATGAAACTGAAACGCCTGGTTTTAGACCACAATGATTCATTAGTATGGTGTAGGGCCTCCTTTTGCGGCCAATACAGCATCAATTCGTCTTGGGAATGACAGATACAAGTCCTACACAGTGGCCAGAGGGATTTTGAGGCATTCTTCTTGCAGAATAGTGGCCAGATCACTACGTGATGCTGGTGGAGGAAAACGTTTCCTGACTCGCTCCTCCAAAACACCCCAAAGTGGCTCAATAATATTTAGCTGGTGACTGTGCAGGCCATGGGAGATGTTCAACTTCACTTTCATGTTTATCAAACCACTCTGTCACCAGTCGTGCTGTGTGTATTGGTGCATTATCATCCTGATACACAGCACCGCCTTCAGGATACAATGTTTGAACCATTGGGTACACATGTTCCTCCAGAATGGTATGGTAGTCCTTGGCAGTGACGCGTCCATCTAGTACAAGTATTAGGCCTAGGGAATGCCATGATATTGCAGCCCAAGCCATCACTGATCCACCCCCATGCTTCACTCTGGCTTCTCCACACCGTAACTCTCCCACCAGTGGACTCATCAGAGAACAATACTTGTTTCACATTGTCCACAGCCCAAGATTTTTGTTGCTGGCACCATTGAAACCGACGTTTGGCAGTGGCACGAGTGACCAAAGGTTTGGCTTTAGCAGTCTGGCCATATACACTGACCCTGTGGAGCTCCCGACGGACAGTTTTGGTGGAAACAGGAGAGTTGAGGTGCACATTTAATTCTGTAGTGAGTTGGGCAGCTGTGGTTTTATGTTTTTTGGATACAATCCGGGTTAGCACCCAGACATCCCTTTCAGACAGCTTCCTCTTGCGTCTACAGTTACTCCTGTTGGATGTGGTTCGTCCTTCTTGGCGGTATGCTGACATTACCCTGGATACCATGGCTCTTGATACATCACAAAGACTTGCTG